>JAQQZS010000002.1:6224643-6235891 GCA_030068045.1 Platyallabes tihoni
GGGGGTCCGGCCCCCAAGGAGACTGTTTGGTAAAACTCTGGCCCTCTGACAAATATAGTTGATGACCCCTGGTATATGAGGTATTGGCAAGAGGAAAAACACAGACCCAAATATACAGACGAGCTAAAGGCTGTTATCAAAGCAACCTGGTCTCTTAGCAATGCCACAGTGCCACTCTGATACAGGAATTCAGGCTGAAGAACTGTGTGCATAAATTAATAGAATTTTTTTTATTGATTTTAGAAAATATTCTAATAATTTCAGGAAAATGGTTTTAAATTTTTTTAAGCCGAAATCATTAAAAGGCATAAAATTAATAAATCTAGAGTACTGTATATGAAACTTTTACAATATAATTTTTTTGAGCTGCACTGCATGTACAGGTATATATATATATATATATAAAGAGAGAGAGCTTTCAGGTCACAAAAATATCGAATGTTAAATCGAATAAAGTAAAACTCGTCAAAATGTTCAACATGTACATAAACAACGCGTTTATGAGGTAAACGGGAGCCTGGGTGCAGGAGCGCCTCCATTTCACACCCTGCTCCAGTCTGCTCTCTCTCTCTTCCCAGCATGCATTGCACTGCAGAAAGAACACTGCATCAGCTGCATAATCACACCAAAGTGCAGCCAGCTTTCTCCAGCATACGCTGCCCTCCTCCTCCTCCTCCTCTTCCTCCTCCTCCTCCTCTTCGTCCTCTTCCTTCTCCTCACCTCCTCCCCCTCCTCATCTGTACATGTGTGTGTGTTGCTTCAGTGTTTATTTGTACACTCATTACCATTAGTTTTGACTTTTGTCTCTACTGATCTCTTCATTCTGTTTCTACTTGTCTGTCCGTCTGTCACGTCTTCCTAGCTGTCTTTCTCTCTCAGTCTTTTTGTCTTTTCCTGCATGTCTTTCAACTTTCTTGCTCTTCGTCATATTTTTGTTTTGTTTTGCCTTAACCCTGGTCATCCTCTGTCTGTCTTTCCTTCTTTCTCTCCCTCTCCCTCTCTCTCTCTCTCTTTTCACTCCCTCCACACTCCATCTCTCTATATATGTTTGTATGTCTCTCTCCGTCCTCTCATTATCTCGCAGTTTCACCTCTCGGCTTCTGTCTCTCTCTCACTCTCTTCTGTCTCTCTCTCACACTTTTTCCTGTCTCTTTTTTTCTATCGCTCTTTCTTGTCTCTGCCTTCCTTCTGTCCATCTCGCTCTCTATTTTTAAACGTCTATCTCTTTTTCAGTTTTTTCCTCTTATTTTCTCTCTCCGCATGTCTCACTCCCATTCTTTTTCTTTCTATTTCTGTCTCCTCCTTATTCCATGTCCATGTTTTTCTTTCTTTATGTGTGCCATACTGTCTTTCAGCTCTCTTTCTATCATCTTTTGTTCCTTCCTCTTTCTCTCTCTATGTCTTCCTCTCTTTATCTGTCTTTCCCATTCTCCCTCTTTCTGTACATCTTTCTCCTTTTTTTCTTTCTCTCAATGTCTCCTATTGTCTGTCAATCTTTCTGATTTTTCTTCCTCTGTATAAATTTGTTTTTTTACTTCTTTTTCGTCCATCTGTCTTTCTGTCGTTTCCTTTTTTTCCTCTGTCCCAGACAGTCTGCTGTCCCCTCTGTCTCTCCCTCTCTCTCTCTCTCTCTCCTCCACACACACCCTCATCACTCCGAGCTGAATTCCTCGCTCTTGTCCTTTTGCCTGTGAGTGTTGGCATCATTCCTGAGGCCCACGCGCTGCGTGAATTAATGTGCCTAATTAAGACCGCGTTAATTATTTGTAAATTGCGTGTTTGGGTACACATTACTTGAGAAGCATATGTTGTGCAGCGTGTTAGCCGAAACAAGTGGGTGCATAATGCCATCTCTGGAGTGCGGCGCCGTGTGATGGGCCAATCAGTGCGCAGGCCCTCAGATACGACTGAGAGAGAGAGAGAGAGAGAGAGAGAGAGATGTACACACTGAATAAAGAGGCTCTCGGACATGATGTGTGAGTACTGAGTGAGTGCTGACAGATCCCTGGGTGAAGAGCAGATGGACAAACTAGCAGCCTTTTCATTTCCGAGTCATTTCTATCTTTCAATAGATCATCTTTAGTCTGATGTGTTAGCGATTCAGGTTTCTTAATGATTCAGGTTTGGTAAGGATTCAGACATCTTTATGATTCAGGTCTAAAAGTGATTCAGGTGTGTATTGACTCAGATAGTAGGAATTTGATTGTTGGTGATTCAGGAGTGTAAGTGATACAACTGTTAGTGATTGAGATGTGTTTATTCATTTTTGTAATTGGTTTAGGTGCTAGTGATTCAGATGTGTAAATGATTCAGGCATTAGGAATTTTCTTGATAGTGAATCGGGTGTATAAGCGATTCTGGTGTAAGTGATTCCGGTGTGTAAGTGATTCAAGTGCATAAAAGAATCAGTTGTGTAATTGATTCAGGTGTGTAAGTAATTGAACTACAACAGCAAAAAAAAACTACATTTTCACTGAACAGCATGTATCTCTGCCATAATTTTTATTTTTAAACAAACATACCGAATAATTTACTCTAACCACATGGGATGAAAATGTGTAAATAGTTTAGATCATACCATCTGTACGCTTATAAAGAAACGGCGACGACAACTGAATAGTGATTCAGGTGTGTAAGTGATTCAGGTGTGTAAGTGATTCAGGTGTGTAATTTTTGATTTGTTTGTGATTCAGGTGTATAATGATTTAGTGATCCAGGTGTGTAAGTGAGTCAGGTGTGTAAGTGATCCGGGTGTGTAAGTGATTCAGGTGTTTACGTGATTTAGGTGTATACTAGGTGATTCCTGTCTGTAATGATTGACGCGTTAGTGATTCAGTTGTTACTGATGTCGTTTCAGGTGTATTAGAGATTATGCTGTATTAATGATTTAAATGTTAGTAATTAGTTACGAGTTATCTCTTTTAGTGGTTCATGTGCGTTAGTGATTTTTCCTGTTCTTTATTTACTGCCTGTTGTCACAAATTGGGTTGATTAAAGGCAGGATTTCTGTTTGTACCTATTTGGTAAATGATCAGGTCAACTGCTTTCTGGATATCTAATGCTTTTCCCCTCCAAACGCAGGCTTAAATATAACGATCACGTGTCCTGTGTGATTGTGCTGCATTAATGACAAATTACAAGTGACCATTTTGCTTATTTCCATTCTCATGTAGCTTCACTGTAATTACAAAATGTAGCAGTTTTCACTTGCTCACTGAAAGGACGCATGTTTCTCCACTCTGAGCTTTGTGTATTTGTGTTATTTTAGTTTGTTTGCAGGCTTTTCAGTTGAAAGTTTTTTTATTCAGACTCCTTAAAACGTACGAGCTGCACGCATTTCAGCATTTATTATTTCAGAAAGATGGCAGCGCTGTGTCGGCAGCGACTGACACGTGCGTCTGTCCTCACTAGTGTGTGCGGGTAAGAAAAAGGTCGCCATGCTACAGGGATGGAGAAGCCAAACAGGTCATCAGGGGATCCTTTCTTTAAAAAAACAACAACAAAAAAAAACCTTCTTTTCATCACCGTTTTCTCTCTCTCTCTCTCACACACACACACACACACACACACACACACACACGACGTTTTTCATTCTTCATCTCGCCATGCCATTTTCTCGTTCATAACCATTTCATATTTATTTTCACTCACACCCCAACCCCCCACCCCCCCTCCTCCTTCCTCATTAGCAGTCAGCTCCTGTCGTGTCCTAACCACTGGGGAGACCTTCGCTTATGCGCCCTGCCTCCTCCTCCTCCTCCTCCTCCTCCCTCCCTTCCTCCCTCACTCCATCAGTCCCTCTGTTTTTTAGCCTCTTGCCTTTTCTAAAGTATTTGCGCGTTCATTTAGTCATGCCGCACTTTAGCCAATTTAAGGAACAGGCCGTTTGCAGCCGTTTGATTTTCTCCGTTCGGCTGCGTGGCTCTAAGCAGCGGCGCCTGTCTTGAGGGAGACTCTCTAAATGAAGTTCTCTCTCTCTCTCTCTTTCTTTCTTTCTCTCTCTCTCCCCCTTTTCTCTCATTCTCTCCCCCCTCTATGTGCTGCCTCAGGGCTGACGGCACACTCGTAATTTCTCTCAGAGGGGAGTTTGACTGCGAGATGGATTATTTCTGCTTGACCTCAGACGCAGAGCTGGATCAGACTGCCAGTCCGTCCGGCGTCAAAATTAAAATGATAAGTTGACGCAGCACAGCAGCTCGAAAGTTGCATGTGTGAGCATGCGTGTAAAGTGTGTAGTTTTTTAAATATTTTCCATGGTTTCCAGTGAAACAGTTGTTCATATAGGTGCACGATATGGCTGCATGGAAATGTGTTTGCAGCACAGTAATGAGTCCTGCTCGCTCAGCAGACAAAACAAAGCTGTAATGATGTCTGGATGTGATATACTTGCGCTGTAGAATCACCAAGTGGATGTGGATATCAACCACAACGAATGTATCCAAATGACACCGTGTGTGTCCTGGGGAACTAATTACGAGGCTCCACTGGGCCTCTGGGGTGTGCTGTGGTGTCTGGTAACAGGCCATTGGTATTTGGGTGCTGTGGGCTGCGGGGTGGGGCCTCCATGGATCGTGTTTGTTTTTGTCTGGCGCATCTCATGGGTGCTCAATCGGATTGGGATCTGGGGAATTTGGAGGACAGATCGGCGGACTTGCGCTCCCTCCCTGCCTGCTGCGCCCCGTGCTTGGTGGGCTGTGGTGCACCCGATGCCTTTCTTTTGTGATTTGTGTGTGTTGCATTGGCTCTTCTATGGAATCAAACCAGACGGCTGGCCTTTAGTCCCCCAGACATGGGTGAGCCTTC
This sequence comes from Platyallabes tihoni, assembly GCA_030068045.1. Taxonomy (NCBI): domain Eukaryota; kingdom Metazoa; phylum Chordata; class Actinopteri; order Siluriformes; family Clariidae; genus Platyallabes; species Platyallabes tihoni. The sequence goes on from JAQQZS010000002.1 coordinate 6,229,447, forward strand.
GGTGCCCATGATCATGTCCCCAGGTTACTGGTATATAATTAATAAACCTATGTGAATGTGGTATGACTATACACACACAGTGTATATAGATATATAATATATACAGTATCACAGCACAGGATGTTCAGTAAAACTACCTTCTAATTCCATGGTCGTTCCTGATTTGTGTTTATGTCCACACTGTAAAACAATACCGAAGGCGTCCAAAATATGTAATAATCTCCTTTGAACAGTTGATATCGAGACGTATCTGCTACTTATGATCTGTAAATCCTTTATAACGGCTCTAATCTGAAGTGCTCTTTGTTAATTGGTGATTTCTGAGGCTGGTGAACTTCTCCTCTGCAGCAGAACTTTTTGAAGTTCCTGGGAAGGTCTTCATGAGAGCTAGCTTGATGGGTTTTGCAAACGTACTTGACAATACCGTTCTTGCAAGAACTGTTCCAAAACAGCTGACCCCCATGTCTTAAAATAATAACTGACTTTTAGTGTTGTTGTTACATAATTACCTAATTCTGTTTGAGTTATTTCATAGTTAAAAGGGTTAGGGTTAGGGTTAAAAAAAAACCCCAATATAGTTCTAGAATGCAGAAAATAAATCACACACTAAAAAACATTTTAAAAAAAGCAGTAGGAAAAAACTAAATAGAATAGAGTAAAAAGCACAGTAGGTTATAAAATAAGGATGATATAATGGAATGAAATGGAATTGGTGGTGATAAAATACAGTGGATGTAATGAAATAGAATATGACAAAAATGGAATAAAAAAGGATAGAAGAGAATAGAAGAGAACAAAGTACAGTAGAATAGACTGGATATGATAAACTTGAATAAAATGTGATTGGAAAGAATAGAATGGAATAGAGTGATAAAGGATTACACGAATGTCATAGAATATAATACAATTGAATAGGAAGAGGCACTGTGGTCTCACACCTCCAGAGTCGGGGGTTTGATCCCAACCTCGAGTCAGTGTGCGTGCAGGTTGCATCTTCTCCCCATGCTTGGTGGGTTTAATCCGGGTACCCTGGTTTCCTCCAACAGTCCAAAGACATGCAGGTTACGCTAATTACCGTTTCCAAATTACTCATGGTTTCCAATTACGTGCTTGTGACCTGCGATTGTTTGGCACCACGTCAAAGGTGTACCCCACCTAGTGCCCCGAGTCCTCTGGGATACTGTAGGCTCCAGGCCTCCCTAAACAGGATAAGCGGTATCGAGAATGAGTATGAATAGAAGCGGAATAGAGCGGAATAGAATATAATGAACCGGAATGGAATGTGATAGAATGTAATATGCAGTTATGAGAATAAAATAGAGTATAGAACAGAAAAACAATATGAGGTGATTAGAATAAAGTAGAATTCGAGATTGTTGGACTAGAATAATAGAATAGAATTAAACGCTTATTAGATGGGATTATAGAAGCGAATTCGAAGTGATTGGAATGGAATGGACCGGAACGTGATCGGATGGAATGGAAGAAAACCAGAGTGTGGTGTGATAGAGAAGGTATGCGCAGTGTGGTGGAAGTTGCCGAAGTGGAGCGTCCAGCAGTGTATGAAAAGCCCATTTAATCAGGTATTAGATCCTCCCTGCCGGCTGCGCTTAAAATCTCCTCTTACAAACTCGGTCTGCGCTGAAACTCTCTCATGCGCAGGAAAAACACAAACTGACCAAGTCAGCTCACTTTTTATTCTATCGCACTTCCACGGTCACGCTGAACGCACTGGCTGGTATCACGATCACTGGTTTTGGGGACGTTTATGATCTACGCCACAGTCTCAGCAGGCTGTTACGAAGCATATTAGCCGTTTTTTGCCTTCTGTTTCTTTTCTCCAAAAAATGTATCTTTTCCAGAAGATGAATAACTCACAAAAATGAAGAGGTAAATTAAAGCACCAAGAAAAAGCACTGGCCCCACCCTGTCATCTTATAAATTAAAAGTATGTCTGGGTGATATATAAAACAACAAATTGTATCTAGATATTTGAAGACATTTCTCTAATTCATGATTGATATCAAGTTGTATTGCAGTCTCAATGTGTGTGTGTGTGTTTTCAGCGATCGGCCGGACCCTGATCCCTCGCTACTTCAGCACGGTGTTTGAGGGAGGAGTGACAGACCTCTACTACATCCTCAAACACTCCAAAGAGTCGTTTCACAACTCCTGCATCACCGTCGACTGCGACCAGTGCACCATGGTCACGCAGCACGGCAAGCCCATGTTCACCAAGGTAACCAGGGCCTCTGTGTGTGTATGTGTGTGAGGTTATGGTTGTGCACATAAAAATTCTCGGTGTTTAATTACACATTATAATCTTAATTAGATCCAGCTGGACCAGAATATATGCAGGAAAAAGGGTTAAGGTTGCTGAAGGTGACTGACATGTAGTTTATGAATGAAAGAGGGGAATTAGTGGCAAGGGGATGGGGGCGGGACTTTGGGGTGGCACTGAACTCTGATTGGGTAACATCTCATAGATTAGAACTGATGCTCTGTGTTCACACATTGCCCTTGCAGCAGCTCTAATGTGACATCGGTTAGGACGACCGGAAAGGCAACGTTCACAATCAGAAGCCACATTGTTCAATTCAGATTAAAAAAAAAATAAATCAGATCGGATTCATAATTATAAGTGAGTTTTATCTGATTCTCATGTGGACATGTCTGTCCTCTTAAACGGCGGTTATAACACGTAATTTTTATTGACCACTCGAACAATGGATGCAATTTTAGCAAACATAAGCTTTAGCTGTTTTAGATGTTATTGCATGTTTTAGCCTTTGTACACACAGAGGCAAAAAGTGGCCGCATGACCACGTATCAGATATACTGTATATCCGTATAGGACCGTGTAAGAAAGTGACTTAGATTAGGGCATTCATATACTGTAGCCCTTAAAAATAATCCGATACAGTGCCGTGAAAGAGTATTTGCCCCTGAAGTCTTTTTTTGTTTGCATGTTTTTTCACACTTAAATGATTGAGATCATCAAACAAATTGTGATATTACACAAAGATACGCTGATTAAATACAAAATGCTGTTTTAGAGAAAAAGCTGTCCAAACCTACCTGGCCCTATATGAAAAAATAATTGCTTCTCTCACTAAATCATGAACAAACTGTGATTTTTGGAAAGCTGAGTTAAATTTCCCCTGCTACTCCCAGGTCTGATTACTGCCAGACCCGTCGAATCAAGAAAGCACTTAAATAAAATCTGTCTGACAAAGTGAAGCATGCTAAAAGATTCAAAAACAGATGAGAAACTGTAACTGTGTCATTTATAAGTCTGAGAAGGGTTACCAAGTAATTTCTACGAGTTTGAGACTCCAGTGAACCATTATCTGCAAAAGGCAAAAACTCGGAAAAATGGTGAACCTTCCCAGGAGTGGCCGGCCTACCAAAATTACTCCAAGAGCACAATGATAATTCATCCAGGAGCTCATAAAAGAACCCAGAACAACGTCTAAAGGATTGCAGGCCTCGCTTGCCCCAGTTAAAGTCAGTGTTCGTGATTCAACAATAATAAGGAGACTGGGCAAAAATGGCATCCATGGAAGTTTGTGATCTCAAGCTTAAGGGCATTTGGGTTATGCAGCAGAAAAATGACCCTTCCAATGTGGAAGTGTGGGCCAAAACTCCTCCACAGTGATGTGAAAGACTCGTGACAGTTATCACAAATGCTTGATTGCATTTGTTGCCACCAAGGGTGGTATAACCAGTTATTTTGGGTATGACAAACCAGTCAGATTTGGATAGCTTTGTTCCCTTAATCATTTAAAAACTGCAGTTTGTATTTATTTTAAATTTTAAATTTGTTCGATTATCTGAATAAGTGTGACAAATATGCAAAAAAGGTAAAAATCGGGCAGGGACAAATCTTTTTTCACGGGACTGTAAAAAAAATAAAAAATCACATTTCAGGCTGGTAATGTGAAAGTAGCCAAAGTCTTCCAAACTCTTGATAAATGTAACATGGCAATAAAAGTTCATTAAAGGTTTCCCGCCACAAAGACCGATTTGATACACTAGCAAGCTAAAGCAAATGTTTTAATTACATTTCTGAATAGGTATGATTTCTTTTTTCAACCACATAGGGACCACATTATCAGGAAATAATACTGTATGTCCAAATCAAACATCAGTTGTACAAACTCTGTTATATATGTTTACTTTATGACTTCATTATTAACTCAGTACAAAAAAAAAAAATCTTATTTCCAAATATTAGTACCGTATTCCAGGGAAATATTTGTAGACCAGAAACATAAAAGCATATTATATAAGTAATATAGTAATATATAAACTAATAATATATAAGCTAAGCAGCTAATTTTCATTATAAAACTGAACAAATTCTACCTGAGACTATAAACAATCATCACACCAGTTATTGACTTTGTTTCATTTGTTTCATTACTGTTTACTGCTTTTATAGTATTTTTTATGTAGAAACCTTTTTGATGGTGTCCTTGCTCTACAGCAGGTATTTGCACGTACCTCTTTTTACCACGACTTTTTTCTTAATTCTCAAGTAAAAGTACAAATACTTTACAAAAGTACAAGCACTCAACAAAGAAATATTATTTTCTGGATATTCTTCAGACTAATTTAGTGCTAAACAGCATTTTAAAGTGTTTTAAACAGATTTGGAGTTGATGCTGTAGATAACATGAATGTGCGAGTCTCGTTGAGATTTGTAGAAAATCTAAATTTTTAATTTTTTTACCAGAACGAAAGTATACATTAATAATAAAAAAAAATAATCTAAAATTAATCGACTGTGTTAGACTCTTTACAGGTTTGTGAAACCTTGTAGGCATTACAAGAAATAAAATGTTCTAGGCCAATTTATTTAAAAAAATTAAACACAAGTGATATTAATTATTTCACTGCTTGGTTGAGACATGGCTGGACTAAACACTGCATACATTTCTAGACAAAGCAGCTTACATCTAGAATGTTGTATAACATTCAGCACTGGTGAATGTTATCGATAAAGAAGAGACACCTTACAATGCTGCTCTGACGTACTTCTTGTTTTATTTCAAGGGGGCCGTTGTTAAAATGCAAATGTTTCAGCTTCTAATAGTCAGTGCAGTTAAAAAAATAAAAATAAAAACATACCAGAGAGATTTGCTTCACTTTTTCGTGTGGATAATTTTTGACTCACTCTCATACTTTAACAAGTGCCAGGTCTAAGCCTGCTGACGTAGTCATCTAAAAAGTAAAAAAAAAAAAAAAAAAAGTTTCTGTTTAAAATACAGTGAGTAAAAGTACAGGTTTCTCATCAGAAATGTACTGAGTAGAAGCAAAAAAACACACATACAGAAAATAATCAAGTAAAGTACTGTACAAATTCATGAAAAACACTGTACAGTAATAAAGTATTTGTACTTTGTTACTTTCATCTTTTGCATTTGACTGGTGTCTATGTAGCAAACTGTGTGTGTATGTAAATAGAATTTTTTTAAATTGTGAATGAGTTTAATAATATTATCGTTGTTTTTATGTTATTTTGTTACTGTTCTTCCTACAGGATAGGTTACAGTTACTATTACAGTTAAGCTACATTAAGAATCAGTTCAGTGGAAAACTGTAATAAGGACAGTATGACACACGTGTGTCTGTGTGTGTTCGTGCATACATGTGCGCTTACATGCCTGCGTCTGGCGTGTTTGTTGTACCCTCATATGAGCCGGCCTGTACGAGACAGTAAACAAACTAATACATCAAACAGGCTCACGAACGCGCGGCACACGCACTCGGTCCCCGCCTTAATCACTTCTATTATTCTATATTTGTTTGTCAACAAGCGTCATTAGGAATCCCACAGCGAAACGGCTCATATGTACTTAGAAACCCTTCGCTTCACTCCTACTTTTATTCATCCAAAACCCGCCTCTTTCTTTTTTTTCCGACCTCTCGGCTCGCTTCCTTTGGCAAAAGCCATGTTTGCAGCGAGAGCGCTTCAATATTTCAAGAGCAAATATGAAAAAAGGTCTCGTCATGAATTCTGAATGCATAGATGGGCTGAATATTACACACTTGAAATATTGGAATCATGCAGAAGCAAAAAGAAGTGAAAAAAACACCCATCTCTGCTATTTGATCAACATCGGTGGGGAGTCAAGTGTTTATTTAGAAAGTGCATTCAAAAAATTTTCGAGCGTAAAAATCTACATACTCTGATAGAAGTGTTGAAGTTTAAATATACACAGGAAATATATATTTCACGGCATTGAAATGCTGAGTTCTTTAATCTGTAAAACCCTCAACATGTAAAACTATATAACACTATGAGTCTTATAATTAGTATGTATTAGTATATACAATATTTAGAGAGATAAATAAATTTAATTTATAGAGATGTTCCGATACCATTTTTCCCCTCCCGATACCGATTCCGATACTTGGGCTCAGGGTATCGGCCGATACC
>JAQQZS010000002.1:6239665-6252066 GCA_030068045.1 Platyallabes tihoni
ACAACCGGCAACATGACAAATGGTTCCCATAGCGTTTTCACGCAGCATCGAAGTGGAAGCCTTTGAAAGGGAACACAGTATATATGACTTTTGTACAGCTAATGAAGTAAGGACACTCTTTGGTGATGTAGCCAGACTGAGAATCAACCGTCCTGCAGTTCACTACACAGATTTACTGCCCTTTGACCTTGTAGCTGCTGGTAATCTCTGCGTTAACCGAACATCTTTATCTCTCAGTGATCCTGCTGTTCCCCAAGATTCTATCTATTAATGCAGACTGACCCTACAGGGGCCAGATCCTGCACTTAACACAGCGAGTGCATCGGATTATTAGCACACACACACGCCCACGCACACATGCACACACACACACACACACACGCACATAACCTAATCTCATGCAAAATTCACAAGAGTTCAAGCAAATCATTTTAAGCCTTGTGCACTAATCCTGATTCATTAACCCCTTTATAGCGCTTCACACAGGTTACATATTGAAATCGTTTGCTTCATCTGCTTTTAGATTTTGTGATGCCAGTGTTCTGAATGAAGTGTTCTTTGCTTGTGGGTGACAAAAATACAAAAATTTAAACCGACGTACTGAGAAAAGCAAGAAGAAAATTCCAATCCCACTAACATTTGAAGGCTACGTGTATTTGGAAACTAGGCACAAAATCTTTATCACTTGTTAGCTTACTTCAGAAATGGTGAATTTCTGGAGAAACCAAACAAATTAAAGCGATCCTCCATGTTGAACTTCTTTCATCATCAGTCAGATACACTCCCTGTTTAAAGTAGATTATTACATCTCGCACATAACTGTTCATAACATCACTTTTACTCAACCTTTTGATTTTAGCGCGTAACAGTGTGCTCTCAGTTCGGGGATTTTTTGCGAGCCCTCACCTCGGACTGCTGCGCATGTTTGCTCTAACGACCCACGTTTTATCTCTTAGAGGCGTTCCATGTGCCTGTGTCATCTGCATACGCTGTGAATTTATGGTAAACTAACTATTTGATTTATTTTGTGGCGCAAGTTTAACTTCAGGCAAATATCGAAGGATTGGCAAAGTTTCAATAAATTCTGTCCAGCCAGTTTTGCCTGATGCTGTGACAAATTCGGCTGGACAGACATACAGACATACATACAGACAGAATTTTTTCTGAGACTGGTTTCAGGTCCTCCAATGTATGAAACGCAAATATATCATTGAAAGAGCGAGTTCTGACCCAATGTACAGACAATACCGGTCTCTTTCTTTAATTCATATACAGTAAATGTGTGAATTTGTGTTTCTTCCTATATGATTTTCCTCAGAAAGAGTTAAATTCCTGCATCATATGTAATGCATAATATCATTTATTATAGACCAACGAGCCAAAATAGGATCTTTTCCATCATTTCATAGAGAACTGCATTCCCTACTCCTTTCTAAATGGGTTCTGCACTGAGCGCTAAAACAAGCATGTGGGTTCCAAATAGTCTCAGGGTTTGTTCCCCCCCCCCCCCCAAAAAACAACACTTACACTTCAAACCTTCTTATTTTTTTCTCCACGGTCCCATTTTGATTTATGTATTTCTAAATTAGCGGTAACTCAATTCCACATAAACCAGGCAAGCGTTGACAATATCGATTTTTTTCCTCCCGTATCATGCCAATAAAGCTTAGATGTATTTGCATTTGAAGGTGGGAAAGAAGGGAGAGATTTTTTTATTTTTTTTTTTAGCTTTGCTTTGCTTTTTCTTTCCTTTTTTGTGGTTTGGTATGGAGCAGAAATAAGTGGCAAGAGAAAGTAAGAGAGTGAGGGAGACGGGGGAGGAAGGTGAGAGATGGGAGTGAAAGAGAGAGAGAAAAAGAGAGTGTATGAACAGCATTGCTTTGCATTTTATGCCGGATTTCTGTAGAAGGAAAATGGAAAAAGAGGGTTTGTGGAGGGAAGGAACCTTACACAGAACCTATGAAACCTTTTGTTGTTGTTGTTGTTGTTGTTTTTTTACACATTTTTCACTGTTCTGACTTCCTGGAGCCCAAATGAAAAGCGCAAAGAGTTAGCAAGACTATGAACAACAAGAGAGGGATAGAGCGAACGAGTGTCAGGGAAGAGAGATGGTGAAAGTGGTGTGTCGTTTTTTTTTTCTTCTTTTGGGGAGGGAGAACGAAATATGAACAGAAACAGTGCAAAATACCTGACAGGAGAAATGAGAGCAAGAAAAACAGGCAAAATGGAGAGAGGAATAAAAAGAATGAAAAGATGAAGAGAAAAAGTAAGTCAGCTCTGCTTTTGCACCCAAGAGAAATAGATGCAATGGAAAGCGAAAGGAAGCCTTGCTTTGTCTGTGGGGCAAAAGAACTGGCCAGAGAAAGTAAAGAGAAAGATGAGCAAAGAGAGATAGAGAGAGAGAAATGTAGAATATGTCACGTGACAGTGCTGTTTTTTTTTTCTTTGCCGATCCTCCTGAGCTCATGTGTGCCGGGGGCATTGATTAGAGCCGCTCTGCTGGGATTACATCTTTGCTGTTGCCATGCCAACTAATCAGCTGTTGCCCCCACCTCCTCCTTCCTCTCCTCCTTCTAGTTGCCGGAGCAACGGAACATCGGCGCTCAGAGAAGCCCGGTGTCGAATTCAGCGATGTTTTCCTTCCTTTTATTTTTCTCTTAATTGGCTGTGTTTTTCTGAGCTCAGGCCTCGGACCGTTTTTTTTTTTTTTTTTGCTGTTGTTGTTGTTTTGGTGCTTGGCTGGTGTTTAGTCTCGAGGTTGGAGGCGCCAGGCTTCATTTCTAACACAACTAAGTCTAAACTGACAGACAGGATGTTCTGTCACACTGACAGATTCATTTTAGGGCTGATCGATAAACAACTTTTTTTTTCTTTCCTTTATTTTTCTTTAAATGGTCGCTGACATTTTTACTGCTCTATCAGCAGGGTTTCTGAAGTTAATTAATATTTAATAAGTTCCTGTTCATTGATGGTTTCATTACATTTTCGATCTAGAGCACAGCTGTGCGATCTGCTAGTCCCAAATTCGCACCCTGCTCACTTTACTTCCAAGCCTAACGCACGGTTCAGAATATCCAGTGCGTTCATGACATCCTGCAGTGACGCACTGATGATACACGTTAACATCCGTATGATGCACCACTAAAAGCTACAGAATAACCATGGGGAGGGGAGGAAGCGCTATAGAAGCTGTAGGTTTGATATTCTGCCTTATTCACTATATAGTGCACTATTGTGTCATTTCAGCCATTTTGTACATTATTAGAAAAACAAGCAGTAAGGGATGGGATTCACCAAGGACCGCCCGATACGATATTATCACAATACCAAGGTACCGATTCAATTTGTATTGCGACCATATAAGTATCAAGATTTTATACATATCCTAATTAGATTTTTTTGGTTCAGATTTTGTTACCAAACATAATTAGCAAATAACTTGCTTCTACTAAACAGGACGCTGTGCTGCCTGTTAATGTGTAAATAGTTTAATTAGCACCACCTGTAGGATTATAGAGAAACTGCAACAATTTTCTACCTCAAATTCAAGCATATAAATGAACAAAATTGTTTTTGGAACAGCGATACATAATTGAATAATCTCTATGGGCAAGAACTTTTTTAGCTGTGTTTCTCTTAGCCTTTTGGGTTTTTAGGTACAAACGGAAGCATAGCAGATGTCCATTGAACTAATGAAAACCCACCACAATCCAAATACCCACGATTCACTTTGCTGTTTGATATTGTGTCAGACTTCGATTGCTGTCCACCAGATTCCTATGAAGCTCTACTGTGGGAGCTCTGATCATCAACATCTTGACCGGAGCTGAAACCCCGGCTAATCCGTAAATGGGCAAATAGGCAGAACAAACAGAGCCTGGCTGTTGGTTTAAACATGCCTACCCACTTCAGTTATCACAAGCTAGCTAGCTTAGCTTTAGCCTAGCTAAAATGCTAAGTAGAATAACGCTAATGTATGTGCTATCCGTTGCTTTGCATTTGATTAACACTCCTTCATCCATACCCCACACATTATTCCATGATTCCAGTTAACCAGTTAGCTAAAATGAGCTAGCTGTTTGACTCCTTAAATGCAGCTGTTACTCAAATCAGCCACACCCCTAATTATGCATAATTTTATGATGTAATTTTATTTTAACTGACAAGTTACATTTAAAAAAATCACCTCTGTGCAGTTGTCATAAACGAGAAACCTAGCTATGGAAACGGAAAACGTTCCTCACCTTTGGGGACACTAGTGGTCATTCAAGCCACTACATGTTTTTGGCATTTTCACGTTGCCTCTAGTTCCAACAGTTAAAGAAACACAAGGTACAGCACTGTGTTTTAATGGTAATTGAGAAGTTATTTTATAGTAAAGCATGTTCTCAAGCACTGCACACTTGCGGCCACAAATAAAAATAAAGAGGAGGCATGGCTTACTGTATGTTCACACTCAAACCTGGTGGACGGCTCTTTTTGAAAATGAGCAGAAACTGGTTTGATTTTTGGATTTTACTAAACCTATTTGGAATTCATCTCGTGTTTTTCTTCGTCATAATTCTTCTTAAAAATGATTGCACCCTTTGTCCAGTCCTCGATGTCTTTAACTTATCTACTCAAAACCTTTAATATCCCTTTTGGTTATTTCCAATATACACAATATTTATGGATAGAGACTCTCAAATGCATATTTGTCTTAAAATTTTTTGCATTTGTCATTGAAATATTCAACCCTAAATAAATTTGGGTTTTTCCAAAAGCTTCGCAGCATGAACTGAAGATCATTAAATGTCGGACTGAGCTCTACATCAACCACGATCTCTTAACATGTCTCTCCCTCTCGGTTGTGTAGGTGTGCACAGAGGGACGTCTGATCCTAGAGTTCGCCTTCGACGATCTGATGCGGATCAAGACGTGGCACTTCACCATCAGGCAGTACCGCGAGCTCATCCCACGCAGCGTCCTCGCCATGCACGTGAGTGCGACATCATCACTGACACTAATATCACTGAGAAAATAGGATTTCTACATGGATGGTCTATTCTGATATACAGTGTGTGTTAAAGTGTGTTTTTTTTTAAAGTACATTTAGAATATATGCACATACTGTAAATGCACTTTACACTATGTTTGTGTACTGCCCAGTGACATAAAAAGGCAATTATTTAAAAATAAAATTCACATAATAATAATAACAGTAATAATAATAATAAACAAAAAGGGAATAGTAAATAATATATTGTTTAAAAAACCTAGGCACCATATTATCTTTAAATTATCTAAAAAAATTGTTATATATGTTTATCATTTCTGAATTATTATGTAAATTGTGAATAAATAGCATTACATGAGAACGTTTGCATGCCTGTAAAGAAAGAAACGTTTGCATACATGACAGAGAAAAAAAACCATCAGGTAAGTCCCTCGGTTTTAACATAGTGTGTGTAAGTTACCAGAAGAACCCTGGCATATTCTCCAGCACGCTCATTAAAACATCCAGCTGTTTTAATTATAAAACTGCACAAATCTTTATCTAACACTACTAATTATTTTTCACGCCACATACTGACTTGTGTTCATTTTATTACTCTTTAGTGCTCTTTGTTTTTTTTTTTATGTAGAAATGTTTTCAATAACATCTTTGCTTAGAACATTTTTTTGTAGGTCCCAAAGACTATGGCACATTACTATAAGTAAAACAGCTGTTAGGTTTTACTGAGCGTGCTGGAGAGTATGAGTTCTTCTGGCAACTTTTTTGTCACTTTTTTGCTCCTTTCCAATTTCATGCAAAACTCGAGAGCCTACATTAGTTATTTATTTACTAATTTTGAAGGTATGCTTGGAAATAGCATTTTATTTATTTATTTATTTATTTTTTTTACATATTAATAAAGACATGATGGACATACTGTATATAACAACATCCATACTAATACTGCACGGTACTCTACACATCACTCTATGTGTCTGTGTGTGTGACTATACACACATACAGTACACGCACATACTGTACTAAAAACACTAAACAATATATTTTATTGGCAGACTGTTGATTCAGTTCAGTTTGATTCAGCTATGATTTTTAATTCACTACCATTATCATTTCCTGCCTGATTTGCCTAATAAACCTATAATTTTAACAGGTTTTAAAGTATGAAAAACTCCTAAAAGTATGTCAAATCATTAAAACACTGTGTAACTTGTGTTGTTGATTGCTTAAAACTGCGCCACACTCCATTCCTGTAGGTGTTGATATGGCAAACTTTAATCAATTTTAAACAGTTGCAAAATTTAATTAAACATTATAAAGTTTACTTAAATAGTTAAAAAAAAAAAACTGCTTCATCGATTAAATTAACCAAATCAATTCACATTTTATTTAATATATTGCAAAATCTATTAAATCGTGCAGCTCCAGTCTTAATAGTCTTTTCTTATATTGTACATAACTGTACATTCCAAACTGCTGAAAATATCACAATATCATTTAAAGACTCTGTTAACGAGATCATTATTCATTTCGGATGACCACTGGACCTAAATCGTACTCACATAACGTACAGTTCACTATAGTCAGATGTAACACACACTTTCTTTCTCAGTGTGCCTCCAGTTCGCCTGAATCACATCTCCAATTTTTCACAGAAGTGTGAAAAAGTTTTTTTCCTTGTGGAAGATTAAATAAAAAAAAAAAAAAAGAAATTTCATTAGAAACATCAAAGACAGTCTTAGATGAAAGAAAGCCTTGTCTAAAGCAAAGCAAAGTGGAATAATAACAAGGTCAAATGAGTAATCAGGTTAATTCCACAGTGTAACGAACTCGCCTAACATGAAGGAAATGAAGCAAACTACAGCATTCAACTCGCCATTCAGACGAGTGATAGCTTTCAGTCTCTCATTGCTATTTTGGCTGGTGTAGCAGATTTTTACAGGTGTTTTTTTTTTTTTTACTTTTCTCTTGGTACATTTCAGGCTATGCAACATTAGAAAGTTTGCACACGCTCCATCCCTGCTGTGTTCATGTGAAATTCACATAGTCTTAAATTGGGCCCTGTGGGTATATCAGCCATACTCGAAGAAAGAGAGAGAGAGAGATCTTAGGAAGACAGAGAGAGAGAGAGCGAGAGCTAGGGGAGAGAAGAGGAGGGGTTCCCTGCAGGAGAAGGGTGGTTTTAACATTACTGCAGTGTATTTGATCAGCTCTCACACACACACACACACACACATATCCACACGCATTCACTAATGCACACAGGGACGAGTGGCACCGACAGTAAAAGTGAAACTAAACTTGTTTAAAACTTGGGATTAAAAGAAGGAGTGAAAAGCCACTTCAGGCTATTCAACGTTTTCCATGTTTTATTCTCAACAATAAACATTTTACAAGGTATGGGCCAGTCCGCTGCGACTAGTAAAGGAGGAAATGGTTAGGGTTAGAAAAAAATATGAAAAGTGTTCATAAGCCAAAATTTATGAGTTCATTCCGATTTAGTTACTCAATCCATCAACAATAAATAAAATATCACTTCACTGTTTAGCAGAATTTACTTTAGATTGCTGAACATAAAGTAGATACAATAGCTTTCAAGTTTCCTGTTTTTAGAAACTGAATGCGTCACAAAATCATGATCGTTAATTTAGCCTGGCTAGCTTTTTGCTAAAACAACACACGCATTCAGAGAGGCATCCCTAGTTTGTTATCTTAATGTGATTGTCTTCGTACTTCCGAATTGGTTGGAGTGTTGAATAAGTATCATATATTATTGATCTTATTATTGAAGAGTTGGATTAAAATCAAGTCTAATTAAATAGATTTTTCTAAACTTATCCATAAAAACACACATTCATATTACACGTATTGGTGTTTTCATCAGACCATTTTGGCACAGCAGGGTTACCTGATATTCATTCATTTTCGAAGTTTCACTTTTCATAGTCTACTTTAATTTTTCTTGGAGTAAGCCATGCTGTATATAGCTTTGGTTTCTGTTTTTTTCTGAACACTTTGTCCATACTGTACACGGCAAACTACTGTATAACGCTCTGTTGCTCTATTGAGTGACACATATAGCCACACCTACCTTTAGGGATTACGCGTTAGATTATTAATTAGTGGTGCTTGCGAAGGAAAATATCACTTGTGTTATCTTGCAGGCTTTTTTACTTCTCATTATAATTTTTGTTATTCTTGTTCTGTACAAACTTTGGTGCGTAACCAGTCCCGCACTGGTTCGTAGACTTGTTAAAGAGGAGTCAAATCGTGCTGCTTAATCAAACTGAACCTAACTGTGGATTCCATTGTCAAAGAGACATAGGGGGCGGGCTCATTTTACTCAGGCAACCAATCAGTCTCTCAGGATCATTGTGAAGCTGTCAAGCCATGCAGACGGCCTGAGTTTTGCCACGTCAAGCACCACTTACATTTTCTACTAATTATTATCATTTATCAGAAAAGTATTAAGTTCTGGATGAAACCTTCACTTGGTCCGCCATTTAGCTATGCCTGTTATAGATGTTCAGACAACGTTGGCATTAGTTTATTTTTGAAAGTTAGAATTACTTTGATGAAGTGATGTTGGAACAGTATTGACTACATAATGATGGGTTAGCGTTAAATAAATGCCCCTAAACCAATTATGCAAATATGACAACCAAAATGTTGGCCTAAGCAGGATTCATACTCTGGGCGCTGTGGGCAGGAGTACTGTGTGTTTACCACCAGACCACAAGGAAAGGTGTTGCTGTAGCTCACAAATGCATGTAAATAACAACGAGCTCCACAAACAGTAATCTGTGAACTAAGCCATACCTCAAATGAAACAGAATCTCTGTTTGAAATTCTAAACTCCGTTATACAATTAAGGGACCATGGATGTGCTCTAGTGATGCGCGGGTCGGGTATTATTCCAACCCGCGGGTCCCGCTTTTATGAAATTATTTGGCCCGTCCCAGCCCGACCCGCACCACTGTATCTATTTTTACAACCCGCCCCGCACCCGCGACCATTAAATTATATAAATTCCCGACCTCAATTTCTCCCGCACCTCGTCTTCCATCTTCACTTTTATTTCTTTGTTTTTGTTGTGACTGGCAGCGGAATTGCATGCAATATATATGGATTTTTTATTTAATTTTGTTTTTAATGACCCGCCCCAACCCTCCCCGCAAATAAAGTGACAATTTCTTTACCCGCCCCAACCCGATCCGTGGGTTACCCGCGGGGTCTGCGGGTTACCAGACGACCCGCGCATCACTAATGTGCTCAGACGTTGTGCTAATGGATGTTAATAGACATAAATGCTCCAAATAAAGGTTACAGATTTATTATTTTGAGGTTGTATTTGCAGTGGCGTGTTCAGGTCAGTCATTCCACTTTATCTCAAAATCCTTTTATCAAAGTAATTCCGAAACAACATTGTCCTGACGGTGAAAGTCATCACAGCATCATTACAACCAAATTACGATGCTCATCCAGCGTTAGGGTTCCTGCTGAAATGCAGTTAGAGGGACCATTTAGGTCACATTTTTGCTTCATTTATCAAAAAAAGAAGAAAAAACACAAGGAGTTTCACACAATGAGGACTTTATGCTAATTTAAGTTATTCAAAAATGTTTTTGTACACAAAACTGAGATATAATTTACTGCCAGATTTAAGAAAGTTTCTTAATGCAAATTTTTCTACATACAGTGAAACCTCGTATTGTGACCATGCGGTTTGCGAGTGTTCCGCAAGACGAGCAAAGATTTTAAATAAATTTTGACTTGGAAAACGAACAAGTCTTGGTTTACGAGCACAGAGTATCATGTATCACGCATGCGTCACGTGATCACAACTGAGCCCATGTTTTTTTTCTCTCTCTTGCGCTGCGGTAATCGTCTCCCCTGCTGAGTCTTAGTGCGCGTCTCTTACATATATAATCAACATCCGTGCACGCGTGTACTGTTTACTATAAAACTGTGACCACGTGTGTGTGTGTGTGTGTAAAACATATTTTATTTTGTGCCTGTATGTGTGTGTGTACAGCACGAGTGTAAAGCAAAAGCTCATTAGAGAGGTTAAAGATCCATTTTCTCTCTCTGTATCAGCCTGCTCTTTGTAAACAGAAACCTCTTTGTAACCTCTTTGTAAACAGAAACACTGCTCTATCGCGATTCTTTTTAAAGGTAAACTGCAGGTTAATTTGTTTTATTTTTACTTTATTCATTCATTCATTTTCTATACCGCTTTATCCTATGATCAGGGTCGCGGGGGCCAATCCATCGCAGGGCACATACACACACATTTTGTGTTAATTATTTTTATATATTTTTTTTTTTTTTTGGACTGTGGAACGAATAATTTAAGTTTCCATTATTTCTTATGGGAAATTTTGATTTGGTTTATGAGTGTTTTGAAATACGAGCCTGCTTCCGGAACAAATTATGCTCGTAATCGCAAGGCTCCACTGTATTTACATGGTACAGTATATATTGATAAACATTCAGGATGCAGTAGTTTTTTTTTGTTTGTTTTTTTATTTTTTATGTAGCAACACCCACAAAACTACATAAAAGGCAACGCTTGCAGAGAGCTGAATACCGCAAAATGACGGCTAAACGGTGAACAAGAGCTTGTGTCAGTTTGTTCTGATTGAATATTTATTCTTATTTCTATTAATTTACTGTATTTGTTTTGGATTGCTTTTTTTCAAGTTATCATTCTAAAATGACGTAATTATTATTAAATCAATGTGTGAAAATTACATTTAGAAGTGATATAAACTAGACCGCATGATTTGTAGGGGGAAAAAAAGAATTACACAAGCCATCATAAATTATACGATTTGAAGATAAACAGTTACGACTATGCTTTAAAAAGCTGAATGTAAAAAAAATATGATTTTTCAAAATACTAATGGTTCAGTAGCTTAGCCAGTCTTACAAATCAAATCTTAAATGCAAAAACCTAGTCACATGACTAGTTTTCTTTATAATGTCTTTAGAATTTGGTATTTATAAAACAAAAATCACTTTTTCACAATTTCTTTATGTGTTCGTGTGATGTCATCATATCTCATTTAGTCTATGCTGGTTAAGACCTACACTCTCATTATCTCCTCTATTCTTTACTTTAAACCTCATCTCAAAATCTTATTCCAGTGTTGCTTCAAGAAATGTAAATCCCGTCCAGCACAGCTCTGGCACTTTTGTCTCACAAACACACACACACAGGCTCACGCTCACACGGCTCTTTCCTGCCGTCATGCTGTCTCTGAACTCGTTCCATTCCCGCTTTATCTCTGCGGGTTTTTCTTAAGTCACATGGATTGCTAGCCACAGTGTGAATGCAGCTGAGCTGCTTTTTTTTTTTTTTTTTTTTCTTGAGGTAATCCCCTGGGCTGTGGCCAAATTTAAATTTTCAGCCATCTCTATCAATATTTATTAGCAGTTTGAGTGCACTCCACATACAGCGCCCCAAACCCTGAATCAAATACATATTCAGTGTAATTGAAGCATTGGCCTGAGTCCCGTTCCGGCCTTCCGGCACCACCCGTCAGCTTGGTTTCTGTTGCTCTTGAAATCCAAATAGGAAACAAGAAATTAAAAAATAAAGTTGATTTGCTACTGACGGTTTGCTTTCATGTAATTTCACTCTTTAACCAAATGTAAAAATGAGACACTCAAATGGTGGAAAAATGCGATTTTCTGACTTGTTTCGTAGCCGTAATGCAGACGCTAAAGAGCCGGCAAGTCACAGTTATTTTGTAAAGCCTGATAGCAAAGCCGTCTCTCTCCCATTTTAAACGATTCAGTCCATAAAGAAAGTAATGAGAAGGAGGAAATCGAAACTCGGAACAACGCTGAGCTAAGTATACACTCACAGAATACTTTATTACACTCTGTAAACATGTTGGTCGACGTTGCGATCTGTAAACAGCTCAGGTGTTTCCCATTTGTCTGTTGATCATCTGATTCTCACCACATGTCATGATGGTCGTTTGGATGGTTTTCGTGACACGGAGGTCACCAGCCTTTTTCATACCAATCATACCGAACTCATTGCTCTGATAAGAAATGGTCCATCGCCCAAATACTATCACGGGTGTTTTTTTTTTTACGTTTTAAGCTGCTCAGAAAAAACCCGCAAGAAATCAGAAGTTATGCTTTAATGTACTGTCGCACCAAGGTGTGTGGGTTCTCCAGGTTGATTGGTTATGCTAAAGTTTCCTCTGGGTATTGTGGGATTTATTTCTAATTTTCCTTAATATTTTATATGAATATGGCACAATCATTAATAATAGATTTATGTCAGCGTGATTTCAAGTGTCCTTGCTTACTCATCAGTGTCCTTGTTTACTCAGTGCTTACATGATGTTTTTTAACCTTGATTGTATTCTTCTTCTCTTGTTTTGACTTC
>JAQQZS010000002.1:6293074-6311274 GCA_030068045.1 Platyallabes tihoni
ACACACACACACACACACGGATGTTAATTATACCAGTGAGAGACGAGCACTAACACCCAGCAGGGGAGACGATTATCCACAATTCGCAGCGCAAGAGAGAGAAAAACTTTTGGCTCAGTTGTGATGACGTGACGCTGGGCGTCAAATCAAGAAGCGCATGTGTGATACATGATACTCAGTGCTCGTAAACCAAGATAATGCTCGTTTTTCAAGTCAAAATTTATTAAAAATCTTTGCTCGTCTTGCGGAACCCTCGTAAAGCGCGTTATTCGTAATCCGAGGTTTTACCGTATTCTGTTTGCTTTTCTCGTGCTAAGCTCATCCTTAAGAAACTAACAGTAGTCACAGTAGCAACATCAGTTTCGGGGGGGGGTTTATCTCGTCTCTCACGCCATCACACTAAATATGCTCTGACTGATTCTGATTACAATTATCAACTCAATTTTAAAAAAATTAATCTTCATGGTTTTGGATTTTGGAGCCACTCACTTTGTCGGCGATGTTGTTTCCGTTTCAGATCACCTGTGGGTGCTATTTCCAGACGTTATCATGGTGGTGGCCTCCGAGGTGACCGTGGACGTCGTAAAGCATGCGTTCATCACCAAATTCAATGACATCACCGCAGACGTAATAAGTGCATATGTTCAAATCTTTACACGAGGTGTAACATGAAATTACACAGATTGGTGCGTCATGCATTCATTCAGCTGTTTTTTTTTTCCTTCTGGTTTGTGTGTGTGTGTGTGTGTGTGTGTGTGTGTGTAGGTGTACAGAGAATACAAAGCCAGCTTAGCCCTTGAGCTCGTCAGCAGCCGGCAGCAGTATGTAAGTGTTTCTTTACGAGCACCGACGGGAAATCATTTTAACGTTATTCGCGCTGGTAAACGTCGTTACACACGCTGCTGGTTTGTTTTTTGCGCAGGCGTACACAGACTACAGCGACTCAGTGGCCAGGAGAATGGGCTTCATCCCTCTGCCTCTGGCTGTTCTGGTGAGAAGCTGCAGCTTACATTTAGAGATGAAGAGAGAGCAGCGCTCTCTCTCTCTGTCTCTCTCTCCTGTCAATCAGAGTCACACTGAACCGTCACTTGTATGTCTTTTTTAAACAGTAGTTATAAAAACAAAAAAACTTTAGAATGACATAAATAAATAATATTTTATCAATGTTGAGGAACCGCTGTGGAATGTGTTATTCTTCACTTCCATGATCTCTCTCTCTCTCTCTCTCTCTCTCTCTGTCTCTCTCAGCTCATCCGAGTCGTGATGAGTTCTGTGAAGATTCAAGGAGCTCTCGCATCTGTCAGTCTGCTGCTGTTCTACCTCGGGTAATCGTCTCTCCTCAGATCTTATAGTGATCATGTTCACACATGATTATGTTCACATTGGTCCTGTACTGCACCACACCGGACTAAACCATTCTGCACATTCACACTTATGGACATTTGTCTCTTTGCACTTTTGTCATCCTGGACATCCGTGGACACTTATGGACACTGCACGCCTGCACGTTCATGCACATTTACATATTTCTATTTCATCTATTTCATTTCTTTGCTCGTTGCACATTCGTCACTTTCAATAAGACACTTTCATGCATATTTGGACATTTCTATTTAAATTCCCACTATATTGTACAGAAGAAATTTCTTTTCCATATTTGTACAGCTAGGTTTTCATATATTTTTCTTATATTGTATATTTTGTCTTCTATATATATATATAATGCTTATTATTAGCTAAAATCATTTTCTATTTTATTTCTCTTTTTTTGTATTTATATTTATTTCATATTAATAATCTTTTATTTTTAAGGTCACGGGCGGTCGTTTAAGCATTTCACTGCATATCAAACTGTGTATGTGACAAATTTAATTTGAATTTGAATTTACATTTCCAGTGCATCATTTTACAAAGTTTATTATGTCTTTTTTTCCTGTTTTTGTTCAGAATGATCACGCTGAAATTGCTGAACAGTATCATTCTGCTAGGAAAATCCTGTCACTATGTCAAAGAGGCCAACATGGAGGGGAAGCTGTTTGATAAACCCAACACCCCGGCTCCGAAAAAGACCCCCAGAACCCCCAGCCATGCCAAATCTCCGCCTCCGTCAGGTAACACAACACAACAATCGTCTTAGTTTCATTTCGTTCCCTGATTAACTGTTTATTGAAACACAACCAGTATATTTCTCATTTCTTATTTCCTCTCTCTCTCTCTCTCTCTCCCACTATATATATATATATATATATTCTTCAGATAAGAAGCCGAAAGCCCAGCATCCGCCCCCCTCCGTCACCTCCATTTCCAAGCAACCTGCCCCACGCATCCCGGACCTCCTCCCTCCGGCTCCTGTCGCCATGGAAACCAGCGAGCCTGCTCCAGAGAGTCCCTCTAAAGCAGAGGAGGAGGAGGAGAAGAGCAGCGAGACTCCTCACGACACTGAGCTCGAACACAGAGCGCCGAAGAAAGACCTGCTTGAGATCGATCGCTTCACCCTGTGTGGAAACCGCATACTTTAGCCGTCTCCGATTTGGCGTAGGAGACGAGACCCAGGCGCGACGCTCGTCCCCGGGGTAGAGAAGGGTGGGTCACGAGATACACGGGCAGCGAGAATAACCCAGCAACGAACGTTCCAGTGACGGAGAATCTATCTGTCTGTGGGAGCCCTTCCTGGGTCATGTGGCCGAGGGTCCTGAAGGGAGGGTCCGGTGTCCCCTCCAGGTTTTATACTGGAGTAGAAAGAGAGAGAGAGACAGAATGTCAGTGCAGTGGATCTGCGCTGTCCTGATCAATGTGAGAAATCAGTAGATTGAGGTTATTAAATGTTATGATTAGCTATAACGAAAAGAGATGAAATATAACATAGCGCTGTATACCTAATAAACAGGCCACCTAGGGGGTCACAGGGGTCCAAATTGCTGTTTAGTTGCAATTGCAATTTAGTGTGTAAATTGCTGTACAATACAGTATTTCATATTTTAATACGTTTTTTACAGTATATCATCAACTTTCGAAACATTTACTCCTTTTATGCCACAGCAATGTGCCACATTGAGATTTCGTTTTTTTTATCCGTTTATACATTTCATGTGGTAGATCAGCCATGAACTGAGTTTGTATTATCTCTTACGTTGAAGCACCTGGAGCCTATTACTTGACTTTTTTTTCTTCTTCTTTTTACTGAAAATACAGCTTTACTGCTGACTCTTATGAAACTCTGACACTGGAGACTCCTTCCAAAAACTGCTAAATATACAGTACTGAAATGAACAGATGAACAATATTACCTTGTTGTCATCTGTGACTATATTCCTCCTGAAAGAAACCAACATATACATGATAAGCGTGATGCATGATGTAAATGTCTGAAGTGTGTGTGTGTGTGTGTGTGTGTGCCACCTGGCTGTAGACCGTGTTCATATTGATTCTCAACCCGGATTCCTGCGAAAGGAGACGATCCGCTTGCGTAATGCAGGAACAGTTCTTGGTGGATCCTCACAGCTGAACTCCTTTAACATTCCACACGAGTAGGCGTCAGGTGGTGTGAGATCGGGGCATTGGGACAATTGTTCTGCCTCCTTTTTGAAACACGGTCCGTATTCACCATCACTTCCGTATGAGCGGAAATAATACTCAAATATAGACCAAAACACGTCCATCTGGAGCTTTGCTCCGTCGAGAAACGCAATTGCGTTTCTGAGATGCGCGAGTTTCAATACTGTATATTTTGGCGCCGACTGTAATTAGTAGTTTAATTGGGATTCGCACTTCTCACCTCCACTCCATGTGCATGGTGGGTTTCCTCCGAGAACTCTATGATTAATGAGAATATGCCCTCGTGCCGTGTGACGCAGTGGCACCTCCTCTAGGGTATACTGTACCCCACCTTGTGCCCAGAGGATATCCCTGGGATAAGCTCCACCCCCCACCCTTGTGATCCTACAAAGCATATAATCGGTATAAGTAATGGATAGATGGATGGAGATTTAGATTATATGGAGCATCCATTAAAGAAGTCCCTTTAAGTTAGCTGTTACTATAGAAACGATACCATATTAGAATGGGAACATAAACCTGATATTTTAAATTACTGTCTGATCTGGCAGGTTTAAGAATTCTGCGATACACATTTGTAACCATAACAGCAAGAAAATAATTAAAAGAACATTTTAATTAAATTTTTTTTTTACGTTGCTAAAAAAACATTTTCAACTTGAACCCGTAAAGACGCCGTGTTGCTTCTTCAATAAATATATCAACGTAGTAACTAATAAACCTTCATCTCGGAATAACACAATACGCCAGGTTTAGTACAGATCATTAACAGATGTCGTAGATACAGTAGTGCCTAACTTAATTCACACAGTCCCGGCTTTGGCGCCGGTCACGTGGCTGGGACGCGGTTTGTCCAAGTAGAAAAGAGGCTTGAAGCTCATAGTGAGCGTCATCTAACTATCATCGTCTAACATTCCAAATCACTATAGTGTATTTTTTTTTTTTTTTTTTACTTTTAATTTGCCAACTTGTTTAAGGTTTGGTTTTCTAAAAATCTGCCACAATGCTGATGTATGCTTGCCATAAAAAAAAAAAAACATCTATCTTATCTTCAGCAGGGTTAGATATTTTTATAGTTGATCAAAATAAATTACCTACTAGAGATGAGGGCAAAAATGTATAATTTCAGTGATGTATTGTGATTCTTTTGTGTTGCAAATCCTGTTTATGAAATTCATTTCTGTATGTCGGCAAAATGTTGCAGTTCCTCTAAAATCCTACAGGGGGCATACTCTAAAGTATTCACACACTTGGCAGGAAAGCACAGCACCCAGTTTGGTGGAAGTGAATCATTTGTGTTAATAAAAAAATATATATATTTTACACAATTATAAAATCATGATACTTACAGAATCGCAATATAAATCGAATCACCTCCTAGGTATCGTGATAATATTGTATCGGACGATCCTTCATGATTCCCATCCCTATAATCTACAATGCCGTTAGTCTTCCTGCTGATATTATATAGGAATTTATGTCTACGTAAAGAGAGCGATGCAGCAGCGCTTTAG
This sequence comes from Platyallabes tihoni, assembly GCA_030068045.1. NCBI lineage: Eukaryota > Metazoa > Chordata > Actinopteri > Siluriformes > Clariidae > Platyallabes > Platyallabes tihoni. The sequence continues at coordinate 6,298,144 of JAQQZS010000002.1, forward strand.
TGACGTAGCCCGCTCTGATCACTCGCTCGCTCATCAGACACACCACAAATGAACACTTTCCCATCGCACTGATTTACCCTTAGACGGTTTCTTGTTTGCTTTAAATCGTGCATGACATTCGCTCAGCTCGCTCTGGGAGGAACACTGCCTCGTTCATCGCTTTCTGCTCTGTCCATTCTGTCCTGTTTCTTCTGTTTTATTCCTGTTCGGTTCAGCTATTCATTCCATTCGCTAATAAAAATGAGACCCTGTTGAAGGAACGATACAGTATAATACACATTTAGTGCTAGTTATTTATTCTGGCGGTTTTTGCACGTTTAACGCATTTGATTTCAGGGAGTAAACCTTGAGGGGTTTTTTTGGGGGCGGGTCGTTTTTAGCTTTTCTATACAGTAGAAGCACACTCTGCAAGTCTGGCTCGGGGGAAAAAAAAACATTAAGGGTATTAAAGGTGACTTTATTAGAGTTGTCATGAGCCAAGGGGTTGGGTTCAGGTCCAGGCTGAATTTGTGCTCTTTCACACTAAAATAATGTTTCTTTTTTAGCTCACCGTTACACCAGCAGTGCAGGAATGTGGCTCCGTAATTTTGTGTGTGTATGTATGATTTTGGAATAATTAATAAAGTCACTTTGTAATGTCATTACGTTTAGTGTTTCTTATTTAACTGATTTTTGTGTGTGTGTGAGCACAGTGCAGACTCTTCATCTGGCTTTTCATCCTCATCGCTCTTCCATACGGTGGCGTTAAAGGTGCAATCAGTGTTTTCATCTTGAACATATTTTGTAATATTTGGCAACATGTCTTGTAAAAAAACATCCGTTCTGGAGAGCGAGCAGTGTTGCAATCTTTGTCTTTAGTACTGATGACTTTAATTTGTTTCACGCATTTCCTAATTAACAATAAAAACAAGGAAGATGAGTATTTGAAAATATTTATTTTAAGCATATTTCCTGATGATACAAAATATATTTTTTTAAGTCAAAATTGAAATACTAAGTAAAATTAAGCACCTATGAAGGATAACAGTTAAAATACAACGAGAGTTCAAGTCAAGTAGAAGCTTTCTTGAGAGAAACTTCAAAGCACTTTTTGTACAGTAAGTTGCTCTGGATAAGAGCGTCTGCCAAATGCTTAAATGCAAATGTAAGTCAAACTATCTTCAAGTCAGACTATCAAACTATCAATTTCGTCTTGTGATGAAATTTCTCGAACGAAAATGTAAAACCAGGTGACGTTTTCAGAAGAATTCAAGGGCAGTACGCTGTTGAGACTTTTGTAGCCACAGTGGAAACCATTATATAATATATATTATAAGGAAGGAAAAACAAAAAGTTGGGAATGTAACACACACTCGGAGGAACAGCGCTATCCGCTCCCTCCGCTTACATGAACTCACAGACGCCCCTGATTGGCTTGTAGAGCCGTGATTAATGTGGGAGCACTAAGTACCTCTCATCCCTCCCCTCTGAGAGAGCTCGGCCAATCAGCTCTCTCTAGGCCTCCGGCTGTGAGAGGTAACAGCATCACCTGGGGTTCGAACCAGCGATCTCCCTATGATAGGGTGAGCACTTTACCACTGCGCCCTGGTTTTTGTTTTTATACACACACACACTGGAGACTCATCTGAATGTCTGAAACTGATTTAAAAAAATACTTTAATAGGCATAGTGGCACTGTGTCCTTGCACCTCCAGGGTCGAGGGTTCGATTCCCACCTCGGGTCTGTGTTCTTGGTGGGTTTCCTTTGGGTTCTCCAGTTTCCTCTCATAGTCGAAGATCTGCAGATCTGGGTGTACTGTACCCCGCCTAGTGCCCTGAGTCTCTTGGGATAGACTCCAGATCCACTACAACCCTGTACACAATTACAACAATTACAATCCTCTTTTTCTAGGCATGTTTACTACAAAGTGCCAGCATTTAAAAATAAATTCACAAAGGTTTCACTTTGGAATTAGGAGGTCGGTCACTTACATTACAATATGTTTATTCTGGTTTTGGGTTAAAACCCAGCAAGGGTTTTATATTTTCACATCTGAAACTATCTAGAGTCAGCGAACCCGAAAGACAAAATCGCTGACTGCACCTTTAACCGGCGGAACATGTGACTGAATGCATGGTTGAGCGCCTGTGACCTCCAGACTGGTTGTGTGTTTAATCCAGCTCCAGCCATCCCTGCGCTTTGCTGGGGTTTTAGAGGCTTAATCGCCTTACAGAGAACCTCTCCGCCGTCTCTCTGTTTCACCTCCCTCCGTGTCTCTCCCTGTCTCTTTTACTCTTTTTCTCCGTGATGCCATTTCACACAGTGCCCATGAAGATGTGTGCTGCTGTTGTACAACAACTACTTTCAGCCTGAAGCTGAAGGATAAGCTGCGAACATATTCTTCATCTTCAGTCAGGAATGAAAGATTTCATTATTTTTCTAACCAGAAATGTTTGGCAGAATTTTATTTCTAATGCAGATAGAATCAATCGAGACACTTTTGTTGTCCAGAGTTTACGTCATAAACCTTTATCAAGCATAAATCTACAGTATTTGCAAATACTTTGAGCTGCATAATAGGTTGTTGCAACAGATTACAGTAGGTTCCAATCCGTAATACCAAATATAAAATTTTTAAAAATGCCATTCAGTATTATTTACTATTAATATACTGTTGTTAGTCTTTCAGCTGCTCTCATCATGGGGTCGCCACAGTGGACCATCATAACTTGGCACAGGTTTTTATGCCGGATTTCACTATATACAGTATACACTATATGGACTTAAAGCATTATATCCAAATACATATTCTTCAATAAGGAGTCGGTCCTCCTTTTGCAAATATACTGTAACAGCTGCTACTCTTCTTGGAAGTCTGCCCACAAGATTTAAGTGTTTCTGTGGAAATTCATGCCCATCCATTCTGTAGTGCATTTATGAGGTGAGATACTGATGTTGGACGAGAAGGCGTGGCTCGCAGTCTGCGATCAAGTTCATCCAAAAGCTGTGATAGGGTTGAGGTCAGGGCTCTGTGTTCGGTCCAGTCAAGTTCTTCTACACTGAACTCATCAAAACCATGTCTTTATAGTCCTTCCTTTGTGAACTGGGGCACAGTCATGTTGGAATAGAAAAGGGCCTGTTACCACAAACTTGAAAGCATAGCATTGTCCAAGATTTCTTGGTTTGATTAAGCATTAAGATTGCCCTTCACTGGGGATAAGGGGCCTGATTGAAACACCAGAATTCAATAATTAACAGTCCTGTCACATGTTCTCTCTCTCTCTCTCTCTCTCTCTCTCTCTGTATATATATATATATATATATATATAGATAGATAGATAGATAGATAGTAGTATAGCACTGATTTCACCCTCTTTATCTATTCAATCTCTCATATGTGCACCATGCATCTGCATCAGCACCAGCATTTATATACATTAAATCACTAATAAATGCATAATGCTTCACGAGACAGTATTGATGCATAAACTTTTAACACAGTCACCTCGGGTTCGATTCCTGCCTCCTGGTCTGTGTGCATGAGGTTTGCATGGTGATTAATCTAGTTTTAGAGATAAAACCAAAAAAGTGTATTTTTCCACATTTGAAACTATCTAGCTTTAGCTACCCTGAAAACAAATTCACTGTCAGCACCTTTAGCCCCCAGAACATGAGTGAATGTGTCTGTGACCTCCATACTGGTTGTGTGTCTATGGGTGACATGGAGGCGGAGTGGTTAGCACTGTCGCCGCGCATCTCCAGGGTCGAGGGTTCGATTTTCTGCATCTCGGATCTTGGTGGGTTTCCTCCGGGCGCTCCGGTTTCCTCCCAAGTCCAAAGACGTGCACATTAGGCTAATTGCCGTTCCAAATTACCTGTAGTGTGTGTGTGTGTGTGTGTGTGTGTCCTGTGATGGATTGGCACCCTGTCCGGGGTGTACCCCGCCTCGTGCCCAGAGCCGCCTAAGATGTGCTCCAGGTCCCCCTGGGCTTAAAGCGGTAGAGACAATGAATGAATGAATGAATGAATATTGTGTATATAGATGTATAGGCAATATCTTGTGTACCGGGGCATTTCATGTCCGCCAGAGGGCGCACGTCATGCTGTGTTTGTGCTATGGGAATAATCTCTCCGGTGAAGGAGGATAAAGAGAGAGAAGGAGGAGGAGGAGAAAGAGACAGACAGACAGACAGAGAGAGAGAGAGAGAGAGAGAGACACCTGTGCTGTGGAGGAAGCCGCTCAGGGCGGACACCGCGCGCATCATGAGCCTCCGTACGGAAACCACAACGTGACGCGCGCGTGCTTGTTTTTCGATCTCGTCGCGTGCGCTCTCGCGCTTCAATCCGAACGCGCTCGCGTCTGCGTTAATTAATTAATTAATTAATTAATCGATCGATCTGGTGATTGCGCACCTTGTCTTGTCCGTGTGCTGTGATGATGATGTGCACCCCGGTCCTGACGCTGCTCCTGCTCGGGTGCTGCAGCTCGGGTTTCGGTGCTGCCCCTGCCCTTCCTCCTGCTCCTGCCCCCGATGCTGCTGCTGCCGCCGCCGCCGCACCGTTAGATTTCGGATCGGTACCGGGAGGAGTTTATGAAACCGTGGCGTATTACGAGCCCGGGCCGATCGGCCTGCTGTTCAACATGATGCGAGCCTTCCTGCACGTGGTCCAGCCGAACCCCTTCCCTCAAGGTAAGATCCTGAACCCTGAACCCTCCTCCTCCTCCTCCTCCTGCTGCTGCACCTTGTCCAGGTGAGCTCACCTGTCCACCTGACTGACCCTCACAGAAATCTCAGACTTAATCTATCACAGTGTAGCACTGATTTCACCCTCTTTATCTGTTCTATCTCTCCGGTGTTGCACCAGCATCAGCATTTATATACATTATATCACTAATGAATGCATAATGCATGGAGTTTGCATGGTGGGTTTTTCCTCCAGGTGATCTGGTTTTGTCTCACAGTCCAAACACATGCGCACTATTTTAATTGGCGTTCCCAGATTGCCCTAGTGTGTGTCTGTGTATGTGTATGTGAGAGAGAGTATATGTGCTCTGTGATGGATTGTGTACCCCACCTCGTGCCATAAGTATCCTGCGACCTTGCATACTGTACAAGAGCGGTATAGAAGATGAGTAAGAGGATATAAACTTTTAGTACTGTCGCTTCGTACCTCCATTGTCCAGGTTCGATTTCCTTGAAATCTGTGTGTGTGTGTGTGTGTGTGTGTGTGTGTGTGGAGTTTGCATGTTTTCCCTGTGCTTAGCTCCTGGTACTTCAGTTTCCTCCCATAGTTCAAAGACATACAGGTTAGACTGACTGGCATTCCCAAATTGCCCGTAGTGTGTGAAATGCGCGTGCGAATGTTGACCAGAGGTCCCACGACGATCGTAAAATGGGAATAAATACAATGGTAATCAAAATTGGATGACAGATGGAGATGAATGGAATGTAAACTTTAATTAGTCCGTACTTTGAACATGACAACAAGTAAAACCAATACGTTAGTTCCCAACAAACCTGGCACGGTGTAGTAGTTAAGCTCTTCCATTGTCGCCTTGCACTTCTACAGCTGGGGTTTGAATGCATGGAATTTTTATCTTCTCTCTGTGTTTCATGGGATTCATCCAGGTAGTCCAGTTTTTCCTCCCACAGTCCAAAGACATGGATTGTAGATCGATTGCCTTTTCCAAATTGTCTGTTAAGGTGCACGAGTGTAAAAGCTCCCTGAGATAGGCTCCAGTCCTCCATGACCAAACACAGATGTTGTGGTTCAGGTTTTATTATATGGTTTGTAGAGATGGGGCGGGGGGGGGGGGTGATGTATCTTGATTCTTGATCTTGTATCTTGATTCGCCACTCTGACTCCGGAAGCGACATTAAAAATACATTTCTAGTTTATACTGTATGTGCTGGCATTTGAAGTGTTGATGTTCCTCTACTGTATAATCCTGCATTCATATTCATATGACACGGTATCCTGCGTGGTAGGAACAAATTATTTGCCAAGTTTGTTTAGAATTGTAACAAAAATCTAGGAAAGATTCATATTGAATAGAGATAGTTATAGAATCGTGATGCATAGAGAATTGCAATACGAATTGAATTGGCACCTGGTTACCGTGATAATATTGTATCCGTGGAGGGGGGTTGTGGGGCTGGTGATTACCATCCCTAACGGTTTGTAGTATAGTAATCCTATGTAGTGTGAATGTGTTTGTGTGTGCGTTTGGGGATTTGGAAAAAGGTTCTGGGTTTCAGCAATGCAGCTTCAATTTATAGCAATGAACTTTGGTGTGAATTTATTGGTCATTGGTTATTGCAAGTTACTCATCCAACAGACTACAATGTAAGGCACCTACATGTAACTCAAGGGCCATTATATCATAAAGTGTGAAATATCACATATATTATTTATGCTGCTCACACAGTACACTGTAGAGTCTGGGGGTTTACCTTCAAGACCCCGCGGCTGACTGGGAGCTGCGGCTCGCTACTGCCACTCAGAATTACAAGGGAGTATCGTACTGCATATTGCATGATGATAACTTGAGCTACAGTTGCTTTCACGCCAATGCAAAGAAAATTCTAAGGCAGGGACCTTCTGTACGTTGTAGTCTATAGTAGGAAGTTACGAAAAGACTAAATGATTAAATACTAAATTCATTGCCGTCTGGTGTCCACCTTAAATCTACAAGCACACTTACAAATTTAATTGTACAATTGTGATTTTTTTTAATTATTATTTTTATTATTATTCTGTGACAATTTTTGGTGGTTATGCCCCTGTCAAGAGTCGAATGGCTATTAGTGCGATTTAGTTAATTATGTAGTTGAATCGATTTATGAGATTGCATCGATCCTTTAGTATAATTGGGTCGTTTTTTTATTGTGAATCGATTAACTTTTTTTTTTTGATAAGCTCACAAATGTTAATTGGTCTACAATTTGTGTTATTTCAAAATCTAACACAGGTTTTGCAGAAATATTCACAAAAACTCGATTCCATCTTGCATTTTACCAGAGTATTGTTTTTTCCTCTGGTTGATTTTATGTGCTTTTCATATAACTGCACCACAATTTAAATCACATGTCTGAAAACTTTTTAATGCCATTATTTTGTCCAGTTTGATGATGGGAAATCTCCTCCATATTTCCGACCTCATACTCTGGAAATGACCTTGTGTCACAAAGTCTGAAGGGAACTGCTGTAACCGCTGACGTGTAGCGTGGTTGTGAATCTGGCTCGGTGCTGTAGAACGTGTGGTATTAGATGTGTGTCCCGGTGTGTCTCACCTGCTAATGAGCTAATCTGTTAAGCTGAAGGCCATATGCTGATGAACCTTATTCTCAGCCTACACACGCACGCACACACACACGCACGCTCTCAATTACTCGCATAAGCACAGATGCTTAGACAAAATATACACTATACAAATTTTGATGTTTATAACATGTACAAACACAGGTTTTACTGATTTCCTACAAACCTGGCTACTATTTCTTTTTCGTCCTGTAGACTTTTTTTAGGAAGTCCGTTTATACCCAAATAAGGACAAAAACCAAATCATCACGAGTGTTTGGATTCCTCCGGCTGGCCTAGATTCACCCGAGCATCGGAGCTGTGAGATATTCACCGAGATATCACTCATAAAGTCGTATTCAGAGAGAACGGCCTCGTTTCTCCCTTGATTCAAAAGAAAAGAAAAAAAAACACACGCACACACACGGAGACTAGTACTAAACAGCATGCCACTACTACTTCTGCTAAATTATATATCATAACTGATGTGCTGTTTTGTTGTTCCTGTAATGTGTAAGTGGTTTTGGTAAATGATTGTGTGTACAGACGGATCCGAGTCTTAGGCAAGATGGTGTCAAGTTATCCATCGATTTTCAAAGGATGTTCACGCGCACGACTGCAGTGGGCCACCTTGGCCGCGATCATCTTTCACAGACGTACTGACATCAATCATGCAACATTTAGTCCCGGTTTGACTTGAACGCCCCTCATATGTTATTATCTAGCTCCTTAAACCTGTTATCCATTATCACCCAGATGAGGATGGGTTCCCTGTTGATTCTGGTTCCTCTCAAGGTTTCTTCCTATTGCCATCTCAGGGAGTTTTTCCTTGCCACTGTCGCCTCGGCTTGCTCATCAGGGACAATCTGAGCATTTTGAATCATACACATTCACGTTTCATACGAATTTCAATAATTCTTTTGATTGTGTAAAGCTGCTTTGCGACAATGTGAATTGTTAAAAGCGCTATACGAATTGAATTGAATGGAATTAAATTCCCAGGTTGCATCAACAGGTCCAGACTTGTATCCCACCTGTTCGTCTTATTCCAGCTACTAAATAACGCAAAATAGTTACCAAATAGCGTGCTTTAAAAACGAATAACCGATTCATGGGATGGGACTTTAAGGAGCTCATGCCTACAGTGCATACTTACAAAGTCGAGGTTACGGAGTTCACAATACACCCCACAGTCACAGAAAAGCCGAGTCTGAAATCCTGCCAGATCGCTAATGTGAGAGACTCGTATTGGCTGCGTCTCAAACCGGGCGAGGAGCGCCAGCTGGGCGGCTTTGCTCAGGGGCACTGAGGACTTGTCACAGATGGCAGCCTGTGTGGTATGTCTGTGGGCACTCCGACCCTCGCCGGCCGCCGCCATCTCCAGAGAACCGCCAACACCATGCTCTAGTTACACATCGCTTTCCTCTCCCTCTCTCTCTCTCTCTCTCTCTCTCTCTCCTCTAACTCTTTCTTTCTTCCTCTCTCCTCCTACTCTCAGCAAAGTGCTCATGTCTAATGTATTCTTCGAGGGTGTTTCACCCCCCCCCCAACTCCTCCCCCCCACCAAATCTGATCTTCTTTACAGGTGAACTTCTAAAAATAGCGGCAATAAAAGACATCTGACACTGATGTGTTTTTTTTGGATCCACAGGGATGGAAAATATACCCATGTTCCTGTCTGTCTCCATGTTCAGACAATTAATTGTCAGCAGGAACTCAAACGTCGGATGATTGTGTAGTTGCGACATCATGCACCATCAGGACGGTGTTGTTTTTGTATTTTGAGATGATATTTAATGAATGACCCCAGCACAAAACACCATTGCAAATACAACCTCAAAACAATGAAATTGCCTTTTTTGTAGAATTTTGCTGTATTTTAGAGATTGGGAGGGGGGGCGGTATCGATTTAGTAATAATCGCGATTCTTTTCTGTGCCGATTCACCTATCGCCACACTGACTCCAAAGACTATTTTAAAATTATTGCATTTATAATAGAGATGCATCAGTCGATGACCCAGTGATTGGAATTGGCTGTTTTTCAGCCTCAGATACAACCGGATCTGTTCTCAGTGCACGAGCATCCGAGTGCTGCAGCAAAAATGCAAATTGCTTTTTATTGGGTTACGTTGTTAAAAGTTGCATGCGAAGCTGCAAAAGCCTTCAGACGGACTTTTTCTCCAAACTTTTTCTTCTAATTGAATTAATCTCAAAACCCATTCGTTACACACACTTACACCAGTCTCAAAACACCAGGTGCGCTAATTTGTCTAGAAACACACGTGCCAGAAACATTTAAGGCGGTAAAATGTCAGTTTTTTTATAATCGCAATTTTTTTCTATTTCACACAGACTCAGACTTTTTATGGTCACATTCATGCTGTTCTTTGCACAGATACGTACGGTAGGTTTTTGCACCATTAATACTGTTGTCACTGTTGTCACTTTGCCACATATAAAGTTGCAAACCATGACTGAACTGTAATTAACCTTTTTTTTAAAAAATTTGATTTATATGCTTAACTATGTACTCCTTATATATCTTGCAGTACAGGTTGTGCACTCTGAACTATGTACACATTTTCATCCCATGTGGTACAGTAGGAGTCAATTATTTGCTAAGTTTGTTTAGAAATAATAATTATGCCGATATGTAGCTTTGTTCTTATTTAAATTTCAAGTTAAAAGTTAAACTCTTGTATTTGAAGTTAGTTTGCATTGTTTAAATGTTGTGCTTGTGTTTTAAGCGAGGAACCTAATGTTAATACATTTAATTATTTATGTACAATTCAGTTATGAAGCTGTTGAGTTTGGCTAAGGTATAAAGTTATAGAAACTTTTTGTTTTTAAAAGTTCAAGGTCTTAAAATAAAAAAAAGTGAATTTAAATTCAATTTTATTTGTCACATAAACAGGCGTAGACAGTTTGATATCAACTAAAATGCTTATACGACCACTGACTTGAAAATTAAAAATAGTTTTCAAACAAGACTATAAAGTATGAGATAAGAGAGAAATTTTACAAATGTAGAAATATAAAAGAAATATAGAAAAGCTTTCAGCTGTAAAATGTTTTTAGCTGTAAGATGTTCTATCTATTTGGAATATTTATAAAAACATGATACCTGGAGAAACACAATTTTATCATGATAATATCGTATCGGATAGTGACCAGTGCTTTACATCCAAACAAATCTGTGTTCCCTTATGTTTCTAACATGGTTCAGAATTACGATCAGAGATTGGAAACAACGGCTTTTCACACACAGCAAGTGTGTCTCCTGTATCACTCGTCTTTTAATGTCGTGCTGCCATCGGCTTAGTCATGAAAATATACAGTGAGTGGTGCAGCAGTATTGTATTTATTCACGCCACTATCATTCAGAAATCATGAGTTTAGTTGCAGCCGGGAACCCAGACAGCGGGGAGATCACACACACACTCGGGGGAGGGAGGGGGGCGTACCCACACGCTCATATTCAGCGTCTGTGAGTAGAGACAGACTGAATTTATGATTAGGCCTGTAACCGTAACTGGTGCCTGTGACTGTAACTGGTGCCGTTATCCGAAACTGTTGTTTGCGCACCGTGACAGAAACTGAAACCGACATGTGCGAGTTGATAAAAGTGTACGGCGTAAGGTATAGCGGCGGTAAACAAGTTGTATTCAGCTCTGTGTACAGCGGTAAATCTGTGGGAGTTGTAAAGTTCTCTGGGACAATCGGTCTGTCTAGTATTGCATCAGCCCAAACGTGCTGTCCTGTAGACACCAACCCTATTGCAGACACAACTGGATGGACACACGGTGAGATATGAGCAGCTACGGGTGATTTAGGGAGGTGACCCGTTCTGTAGTGTGAGCTAATTCATTTCTTTAGAGTGAGATCAGGCGCGAGCTCCTGTCAAACTGCAACCACATGACTACAAATCAAGAGTAAGACGATCTACTGTATGGTCGGAGAGACGGCTTATGGGCCAAGCATCACGCTTGATAAATCGTACAGTGTTACACAACTAATCAAAGTTCAAACAGAATTTAAATGCAGTGGGAGTTTTCTCACTTACACAAGGAAGTTGTTTCTGGCTTTACAGGTGATTATGTTACAGTAATTACTTACATTAACAGTCAAACGTTTGTGCACACCTTCTAATTCCATGATTTTTCCTGATTTTTATTTCTTTCTACACTGTAAAGCAATCCCAGAGGCGTCCAAAATATGCTTTAATCTCTTTTGACCAGTTGATATTGAGATGTACATCTGCTACTTCTGCTTTCTAAATCCTTCATAACGGATCTAATCAGAGGTGCTGGTTGTTAATTGGTGATTTCTGAGGCTGGTGACTCTAAATGAACTTCTCTGCAGCAGAGGTACGTTTTGGGTTCGCTTTCCTGGGAAGATCTTCATGAGAGAGTTTCATCATGGAGCTTGATGGGTTTTAGCAAATGCACTTGTCACGATACTGTTCCTGCAAGAACTATTCCAGAACATCTGAGATTCATTGCTTTATAATAACAATGGAGTGGTGTTGTTCTTGTTGTTGTTACTGTACTTAACAACAAGAACAACACCGTTGTTATAGTTTTCTTCTAGAATGTAGGAAATAAATCCAAAGGTGTGTCCAAACTTTTTACTGGAACTGTACGTGTACGGAGACGTGCAGATGATCCCTGGATCCAGTTCTGTTCCCAATCTGTTTGTGTAGAGCAAACTATAAACACAATAAAATTACTTCTGTAAGAAATTAAGTTAGCTAAAATAAGTTTGTTTTAAACGCATTATACCTCCGCTTCTGACAGTTCCTCTATATTTGTTTGTATCCTTGTTTTTAAAAAAACAGCACTTTTAGACATGATGGATAGCTTTCTAAGATATTTTTTTAAAATCAGGATACGGAGAACAGGCATACTCTCTCGTACAGTTTGCAGTTTGGTGACTCTTGGAACCTTTTGGATCTCTTCTATATCGGCCCGGCTGGAGATGCTCGAGGAAGTCTTCTCGTCTTCATCACATCTGATATGCCCCGTGGTGCGAACACGTGCTTCTGGAGCTCCTGCGGCATCATCTTTTCACTCCGCGTGATGCCAGGCTGAGCAAGTGCCTGCAGTCTTGTGCGGAACAGATTCCTCCCTCCTCCATCCTGTATTTTATTTTTTTTTTCATGAGCCTGCTTCTGTTCATATTTTTATATGTTATAAATACATCCACATACATCCATGGTTCCGGTAACACAAACCGGAGTATACAGTTTAATATTGAGCGATGGGTTTTTAGAAGTTAAGCATGGTCATTGCTGTGTGTGCTCTAATAGGAAAACAATCAACGCCAGTCTGAAACTGTTTTCTTTATTAAAGAATATACTGTTCTGTATTATAGATATGTTTAATGTAGCATCAGTTAAACTCAATTGGGTTGCCAGATCACACCAACAAAATCCTCTAATGCAGTGCTGAAACATCGCTTTATAAGATTGGAAGAGTGACATTATTTTGAAAACAATTGGTATCAGATGGAAGATCAAAGCACGACATGGTCGGTTCAGAGGCAACTTGGAACTACTTTAAAGCATTTACTACTGGACAAAGTGTGGTTAAGATAACGTTATCAGATCTGTTCCTGTGCTGAAAAAGTTTCCGTGACTGGTTTTGTATGTGGGTTTTGGCAGGCAGCTGGTCTTCCCTCTTCCCGGTACAGCATACTGCCACACAATCTTTTACTTTCAATACGTTCATGTTTGACTAGAACTTATAGCTCATGTAAGGTGTGTGTGTGTGTTAGGGATGCACCGATACCGGTATCGGCCTCGATACCACATTTTCTAAAGTACTCGTACTCGTTAAAAGTCCCCCGA
>JAQQZS010000002.1:6338459-6348503 GCA_030068045.1 Platyallabes tihoni
CAAAAGAACGAACGACTCGGGACTCGAAGACCCACTAGCACAATCGTTCAATACTGTTTCCTGTATATAACATACGGGAGGTTTTGCGATGCTTTGCGCATGCGCGCCCAATAGAAAATGAACGAATCACTCTCCGAAACGACTCGTTCATCTGAGTCATGTTAAAGATTCGTTCAAAAAGAACGAATCGTTCATGAACGACCCATCACTAGTTCATAAGTCCAACAAACATCTAGATGCTAGGATACTAACATAATGGGCTATACACAGCATAAAATTAAGATGTTCCATGATCTTGTCCTCGTTCTTTAGAATCATGCCGATGGTTGAACGATTCATGTTAAAAACGTGCAATGTCTGCCATATTCTCTCAATTATTTTCACTTTTGTCTCCATCGTACTGTAATTGCATGGCGCTTCTTCACAGTCCCAGCTTCATCTGCGCTAGCTTCCAGACATCCTCGGATACACGCTGCACGCACGTGACAATGTCTGTAGGACATGCGATCTAACTTTCGTGACAAGTTCATAACTTGAATGTTCATGTGTACAGGACTTGCTGTTCACTAATATTTGCTGAAATTTGGCAGTTCCTTTAGCCATAGACGCATACCTTTTGTGTAAAAAAGGTTTGATGTTTTTTGCTAAGCCCTAATAATAACCTTAAAAAGATTTTTTTTAAAAACACCTGACCTATTCAGTTACAGGAAATTTCAGAAGGTAATAGCATTGCATTGAGTTCCTTCACTCACTCTGTCCTTCTGAAGCCCCAGCTACAGTAGTTAACCTCAGAGTGTTGAACCAAACCCCGGTCATTCTTTTCAGAACTGAAAATCCATTGCTTGTGATCCATGTCCCGAGCTTGTCCCCTGTCCTCAGAAACCGTGATGGATTGACTACACTTTTTATTAAAGGCGCGCGCTCTTGTTCATGCTACATTAAAGTGACGTATGTCTGTCTGCGCGCCAGGCCTTAAAATGTCCATTTGCTATAAATCCGTTCAGACCGAAAGCTCAGGTTCCCGATCTCACCTTGGCCTGAGAGCAGCGAACGTTTTATGGGAATATGAAACTAGATTAAAGCCAGGCAGACGGTGAGACAGAGAGTCCTGGAATCTGGAGCCTGGAGAGCTTCCAGCAGCTCATTTACTGTGCATTGCTAAGCAGACAGCTCTCATCATTTACTTTTGATTAATTATGACGCTGCTGTGTCATTTAACACGGTGAGGGAATTCCTTTTTCGCGTTTCTGATATATTTTATTTTTTCAAATTTTTTTCAAAATGAGGGAGTGTTTTAAATTGAGTCTAGTTTTCAAATTACGATTAAAGATGGCTGGAGATGAGTCTGATCTTTTGTAATTCAATAAACAATCAGTGCCTTAAAACAGACATTCATTATGATATCAGATGTCTTTTTGGTGTGTGTTACATTTCCTGATTTATGAGTAACTCTCCTGTCCTGTTCCCTTCATTAGTTTGTAGTGTAAGCTCTAACGATAGGGACTTTTAGTTTTTAACAGCTGTAGTGATGGCTGCTGTGACTAAGAATCAAGGTAAACCTGAGGCAAAGTGTTTAAACAACAAACGTACAGTATGCATGACATAAACTACACAAAAGGCGAGACTGTTGGTCTCAGAAATGTAAAATCAGCTTCCTGTGATCTTTGCCGTAATAGATCAATGGCTGTACGAACACGTTTCTCAATTAGTCACCATAGCCATCTTTGCATCTGTCAACTCTTAAAAGTCCCGAATGTCTTTAGAGTCTCATACTGTATATTTCCTGATTACTTATAAACCGTGTTCTATTTATATTCTGCACACTGTCATAAGCACCAAACTCAATGCCCGTAATGTAGAAACGTTACATTGCGCAGGTGATTTACTATGAGCTGGGCTTTGTGGTGTGCTCGGTCATCGGGATTCTCTTCATCGTGCTCGTGCCGCTGGTCGGATTGCTCTTCTGCATGTGCCGCTGCTGCGATAACTGCGGAGGGGAGATGCACCAGAGACAAAGGAAGAACGCGGACTGTCAGAGAGGCCTGCTCACCACGCTCCTGCTCACCACCACCTTCGCCACCACGTAAGTGCTAAGTGTGTGTGGGTAGGTACCGTACGTGTGGTTATCTCCCAAACTGTACTCTAAACTCCTAATAACACTTGCATCATTAAGAGCAACAAGTTAAATGTGTCACGTCCTCAATAGTACATCTTTGGCCAAAACTATGGTTAGTGGACACCTAACCATCACCAAAGTGACCAAATCTGTAACCATGCACATGAACACGGATTTGATCCTTTTTTTATTCTTACAGTATAATTAAGCTGCACTCTTCTGGGAAGGCATTCCAGTAGACCTTATATGTGGATGTGAGTTCATTCAACCACATGAGCTTTCGTGGGGTCTGCCACCGATGTCAAGTGAGAAGCTCTGTTGCACAGTCGAAATTTATTCCAAAGGTGTCCAGGGCTCTATACAAGACACTTGGGTTCTTTCCAGCCAACCTTGTTTTCATGGAGCTCACTTTTAGTTCCAGTGAAAGAAATTTGTATTGCTACAGCATACAGATGTTCTAAACAAAGTGTGCACTTTAACTTTGTCAAGTGTTTGGGGAAGAAAGAAGCACATACTTGTGATGCTTAACCTACTTTTCACCATGTGTCTTCCAGGACTATTTTTACTTTGCTTTAATCAGTTTCTGTACCGTGCTGCTACAGTATAACAAAGCAATTTTCCTATTCAGATCAGTTACCTAAACACCCACTCGCCTACACCCACCTAGCCTCAGCTTTGAACACCTATCCACCCACCTATGCCCAACTTTTCCACTAAATAAAGCTACAAAACCAAACATAGTCACTGAACTACCCCTATCCACCCACTCACCCAGCTCTCTAAATACATATCTACTGTACCTACGTACTTATGTACCAACGAAACCGCTTTTTACAGTTTCATGACCTCTATATGTGACCATTACATTGTGCTCCTTTGTCACTCAATATGAAAATGATGATCACTTGATGATCTGGTCATGTATTTGTCTCTCAACAAATAAATACACCATTTAAAGCTTAAAGATCAAACTTCCTGCCAGTGCATTTCAAAATACAAAAAAATATTATGTTGGATCAAGGGTTATTTTAAATAGGTTTAAATAACAACAATTTTTTTTTTTTACAAGAATTATAGTATATAGACCGTTCATGTCAGTTGAGAGCAAAAACAAACAAAAAAAAACCACTGCATTTGCTTGTGTTGGTGGTCTTGGAAAAACTTACTAAAAGCTCACGACCTTTGAAGTGTGAATGATATGCTTTTACAAACAAAATATGTGACAAGAAAAACTTTGTGCTTTTTTTTTTTTCCATTTTCATATCGCATTTAAACATACCAATTAGGTTTCCCACCTAATGTGACCTCATATAAGAAGAGCCCTTGGAGACATAAGAGAGGTTGTTGCTCAGCTCTGCTGTTCTATGCAGCAGTAGCACATTTAGTGAACATAGACCCTAAAATAGAGTGAAAATATGGGACCTTTAATAAACTGAATGCATTGCCTTTCAGATCAGATGAGAACGCTGGATCTCCATCTTCCAATATTTGAAATTAAATCACCTAAAATGCGTCATCTTTGTGACTGCTATGAATTCTGAAAGATTAACAATATTAAAGAGGATTGGCATTCAATTCCAGTATTAATTCCTGCAATTGTTCGATCTTTAAACGGACACTACAATGCACACGTTTTTATTTATCATGCCCATAAGATAATTGCCATAGTAACAAGCACACTTCCGTGCTATCCTGATGAGCAGTTTAACTTTTTTGAGAGAAGCATTACTACTGATCCTACCTTTCAGAATATGAAAAGGCCGGACACACAGAGACCATAAGGGCAACAGGACAAAACTCGAGGTGGTTTATGGTCGCTTCTTTATTAGAGATTCCATAGGCAAGGCTCGGCTGCCTGGAGATGAACAGCACGGTCAGCTCACACACATATTAAATCACCAGGGCCAGGAGGCACCACGGCATGCTTGTTCTAATGAAGCTATTACAGTGACGGGGACAGAGCGGCAACCCAGAGTGGGCCAAATTACAGAGAGTGGAAAAAAAAGACTTGACAACAGTGAAAGAATGTCAAGTACCTGCTAGTCTTTTGGGAGCTAGACTGAAAATGCTCGAGCAAGATGACTTTGAAGCACAAAAGGCCATTGTTGTGAGCGCAGTCCATTAAGACAGTCATGGATGACCTCTTGGCTTCAAGAAGCTCCAGGAATAAGATCACTCGCTGACATGCCAGTGACTAAAGAGGTCCTTTAAAGCAGTGTTTTCAAGCTCTGATCCTGAAGGACACCCCTGCCCTGCACATTTTAATGTTTTTTTTTTTTTTAAAGCGTTTCCTGAACAATGCTCATCATTCTTATCGTCTGTCTATTGTGTAAAATCGAGTGTCCTCTTCTCGGCCGTGCCCTCATTTTTATACCCTATTGGCAGCAGTGTCGGTGCAACAGGAACCAGTTATACAGCTGAGTAAATCAAGATGTGACCCAATTAGCACGCAGCAGGCATGACTGCTCGTTACTGTCATCCTGCTTGCAATATAGAAGTAATATTTCTCAAGGATGCTGTCACACACCAGAGCAGCGGCGCTATAAAGTGATCAGACGTCACACAGGACCTTCAGGCAAGGCTGCTTTTATTTTTAGCTCCTTTTTTTATCTGACATGGCATCAGATATAAGAACTGAAGTCCACGAGCAACACTCAGCATGGTGTCGCATTTCAGTCGTCTTTGTGATCTGATATTTTCGAAACTGCATTTTTCAAGGAGGTAAAATTATACATACATCCTACTGTAGCATTGGCCAATGATATGCAATGTACAGTATTATTACTTCTGGGAGGAGTTGCGTAAGTCTAGTTCTTAAGTTTAAAAGAAAATGAGTTACAGAAATTACACTGAAAGAAGGAACAAAATAATTGTAGACTCAGAATGTTGTGTACTCAAAAGGAAACAATTGTCTTTCACTTGAGTTCCCAGCCTGCCATGGCCTACTTTCTCTCCTCACACAAGGGCAAGGGTGCTGGGGTAATTTGGAAAAGCATTAATGCAGTGTAAATTTCAGACACATAATACATTGCTTTAAAAGCTTAAAACAATGTATTTTGTGCTCTCAAATGTAATATGTCCAAAGTAAGATCATTAATATGAACAACAATTAAAATCAAGGTAATTTAAGCAACCAGATATTAACCCTAGAGGAGGAACTTTTTGGTATTTTGGTCTGTCCATATGTCTTCTAGCACATCAGGCAGTGGATACACACCCCCTCTGGAGATCCATCGTATCCATCGTTTCTGTGGCAGTTACTTCAAGATGGCACCCTGACCCCCTTATGTCCGATTGTCTTTCACACACAATGGGCAATTTGGGAATGGCAATTAACTCTGGGAGGAAACCAGAGTACCCGGAGGAAACCCTTCAACCACTAAGCCACTATGCCGCCTAGAGGTTGTTGTATCGCCTTAAATTAAGAACATTTAAATGAACAATATTACAAACAGGAGCTTATTGATGTTTATTGATATCTGCTGAAGCTGTAGGTTTATAATTAAATCGTATTCGTCCCACCCCAGTGCACACACACACATAAAACTGCCATTAGGACCCTGCATGAGTAAGCGAGGGGTTAAAACTATTGCTTACTGTGTATTGTGAAAAATGGCCGATCTACTATACTGAATTGCAGTAAAGGCCAAAGAAATGGCCTCGGCTAATTTGACATCTCTTGCTAATTACTGAGCAGCTCGGACCAGATCAGTGGTGCTTTTCTAAAAGATTGTGCCTCCTGATAATTCTGTCACTCTTCACCTTCTGTGCATCTCCACATCTCCTCAGTGACTTCCTTTGTCCGGATCAGTCTCCTACCTGTTTTTCCTCAGCACACCGATCATATTTCATCTCCGCATCCCAGGCCAGAGAGAAGCCAGCGAGTGGATCTGGAACAGAGATGTTGTCGGGTGAAACCAGACCCTGTGGGTCGGCCCCTGTTTAGAAAGGCATTTAATGGGGTTCTCACCCCCACCCAGCGCTCGAACAGCCCCCCTGTGAGGCAGCTAGGAGAGCACCGGGAGCACGGCGGGAATACAGCAGGGCATTGTGCAGCGGAAACACGAGCCTCATGCCCAGCAACAGCACGCCACATTTTCCTGTGCAGCGGACCAACACAAATTACGCAGCTTAATTAAGTCGAAACATTTCGTAGCTTCATTTCGGAAACATCTGTCGCATCCTGGTGAGAAACGAAGCCGAGGCGTGCAAGTGTAAATGATGAAACACTGAAACTAGTGTGATTTAATTAATCAAGCTTGCGATTCCCTCCTAAATGTTCCTTCCAGTCTTTACCAAACAAGTTTAACATTTGTTCTGTTCTGATTTACATGACATTTGCTGTATGCAGGGTTTTTTTTTTTTTTTCACCCAAAAGTAAATACAGTGGAACCTCAGCGTACGAATTGAATCCATTCCAGAGGCGAGTTCTTAAAGGGAAACTTCATATTGTGAAATGCATTTTCCCAAAGGAAATAATGTAAATGCAGATTATTTGTTCCAGCTACCCAAAAATATTATCAGTATTACCGATTTCAAACACGATAATTATTTTTTTGCATATAATAACAATAAAAAACATTTAAGAAAAGACATGTAAATGAAGTAAAATATGAAATAGTCACTCCACTTAATTTATGATTCCTCTTGGCACCAACTGCTTTAAAAACCAAACTGAAAGCGGCTCCCTTTTCTTCTTGCTAACATTCTTGGGACCCATGTTGGCATGTCTTCACTAAATCTTGCACAAAGTGCAAAAAAACTAAACATATGTAAGAATATGTCAGTGGCTTCCCACTGACGCAAACGACTTTTGATTGGCTCCCGGACATACAGTACGAGCAACCGGAAGTACGCACATCTGGATCAGTAGCTGGTATGCCGCAAATTTCTTGCAAAAGTTTTGTTCCTAAGGCGAACATTCGTAAGGCACAGCTTTCCACTGTATTTCTACACAGAATAACAAGGCAGAAGCTCTAATAGCCACAAATCTGGAAGCATACTTGCTGAAAATAGCTTGCTAAAAAACCAAAATACAAGGTTTAGCAGAATGTTATAATAGCTAGTTTGCTACTGCTAGTTACTTGATTTTAATAGTTACGGTAGGTTACTCATAGCTAGCTTGTTATAAAACTTGTACTTCTGGAGAGGTGACACTAGCTTAGATTATTACTAACATGGAACAATTTGTAGATTAAAAGAGTGAGCACACTTCCAAAAACTGTTGCGTCATTATTTAGCGACATTAACCAAACTAGATGGATAGTAAGTGAATTTAAGATATATGTAATATAGAACAAACATAACTATTGCTTTTACAATAGGATAACTAGTCTAGCAGCCTACTACTAGCACTACTCACTTACCGATTTATCCTGTATACATAGGCCTGGAGCCTATCGCAGGAGACTTCCTGGATCACAGAGTACATCCTGGATGGGTTGCCAATCCATCGCAGGGCACACACACACACACACACGCATTCACACACTACGCGCAATTTAAGAACACCACTTAGCCTAATCTGTATGTCATTGGACTGTGGGAGGAAACCAGAGTACCAGGAGGAAACCCAGCAAACCACAGGGAGAACATGCAAACTCCATGCACACAGACCCCGAGGCAGGAAGCGAACCTGGAGGTGCAAGAGGACAAGTGCTAACCACTGAGACACTGTGCCCGCCACTAGTACTACCAACATATTCAATACTTGGAGTTAGTATTTTTTAGTAATTTATTATTTAGCATCACTTCCCAAGTGAATGGCTAGATTGCTAGCAAAGGTGTGTGCTGTTGTTTTAGCCTGAATAGTTTGTATTGTCTGGCCAGTGCTAGAATCATAAAGACTATTTAAAAAAAAAAAGTCGACAGAGAACATGAGTTAATTTTGGAAAATTGATAACAAATGTAGTATCAAGTCTCCTGGCAAGAGCTGACCCAAAAGCATATGAGAGCAAAGTCTTAAACGATTAGCATGAAATTCAAACGGTTGGATACACACACTGCATTGCCGCCCCCCTCCAGGCTGCACACAAGTTCTTTCCGTATGTCTTCCCACTCCAGAAAAAAAAAAGAAAAAGCAAATGACAGCAAATATTTCTCTTCCTGCCCTGGCAACATTGTCTTAATAAGGTGTCGTGTCTTGTTTACACATTCATTTTGGAACCGTCACATCCGGCTGGTAGTGTGTTTTTTTCCGAAATACCTTCAGGCTAAAAATTTATCTTGAGTTTCTCCCTGCTCGAAGTGTGAACTGTTTTCCTTAAACGAGTAAACCTCCCCCCCCCCCCCCCCTCCCTACAGTACCTAATTTCTTCTTAGAGACTCACATCATCTTTAATTCCACTTGGTTCCTTGCATAACTCTGATCTCCTGACCCAGCTGGTCCAAACAGACAGCATATTTACTAAAAGGGAAGGAGGGCAAACATTAAGGGGTGGGAGGGAGAATAACAAAAACTCTTTTGTGGTTCGGAGTTCAGTACAAGTCGCCTGAGCTAGCGCTGTTGATGTACTGAGAAAGGACGTGGAGACAGGTGTCACCTTGCTAGTTCAGTAGTTACTAAAAAGGAAAAATTAAAACATTCTTTTTAATTGGAGCTGTATGCATGTCAGTGTGTAGTGGGGGAGATTTGGAGTCACCATGGCTACACTTTTCTGCCAATAAAATGTCTCTACTTTGTGAAAACACAATTCTATTACACCGAAACGACATGCAATTGTCCGACTTTCTAACCTTTCTTTGGCTGCCTGCCTGCCTTCATCCAGTTTAACAAATGCAACAATAAAAACACCCAGACTGCTTTCACACTTTTCCCACTGCTTTCACACTGGGTACAGATCCTTGAACACATGTACCATTCCTGGGCGTCGATCGGTAGTACTGTACTATGCTCGAGTCCACTTGAGAACAGCGTCTCGAGGACAGTACATGGTCCTCGGGCATGGTTCAAATCAAATATAAATGCTCACAGTAACACAGAAGGGGTCCGCTGTATAAATTGTGACGTCAGTAGTGTGCTTCAGCTCATGGCCGATACAGGAGGATTCGTACCGTGCCCAGAAACAATTGCTCTCCTTAATATCCAGCGTTTACATTATTATTATTATTAGTAGTAGTAGTAGTAGTAGTAGTATTGTCCGTACTTACATTCAACAATACAGCAGGTGGCAGTATGCAACAAGCCATCAATAAACGCAAAGAGAAGAAGAGAACGTGGAAGTCAAATTTCATCTAATATTATTTTTATTTTAGAATTGTTAACAGATGCGGTCATCTTTTTGAGCCACTGCTCTTGCTACATGATTTCACTTGAAAGGAGCCTTTTATAGCGCTGGCAGAGAAACTGTGTCAGGCTCATGAATCAGTCCCTGCATTAACAGTTTTTACAAAGTGTTTTTTTTTTCTTCTTCTTTTTTTCTTTCCATCACACAGCAATGAAAACGTAGCTGTCCTTCATACTCGCACCTCCTGCTTCTACCTGCGGGGATGTTCGAAATTGTTTGAAATGAATCAGTGATGATACCTGATTAATTCTCTCCCAGCCTGAATAATTGTGTTGTTGTTGTTTTTTTTTACTATGGTTCCATGGCTTATTACTGTATATAGTATGATCATATACACAATACATATTTATTCTGGGTGGAAATGTTATTAGTGGGAATTGTAATGATTATTTGCCATTTCAGTGTGAATGATGTAATGCATGTGGAAAACAGGTTGGTTGGTTTTTCATGCGAGTGCTGCCCTCTACTTGTTGGTTTTGTCAGTGTTATCATGAATTATCTAGAGAAGGAGTCTTCAAATCCAGTCCTGGAGGGCCAGTGTCCAACACAGTTTGGTGATTCTTCTTTTCAAACACAGCTGATTTAACTAATCTGTTAATTACTAGGTTCAGTGGGTGTGTTTATGTGTTGGTGAATTGCAAA
>JAQQZS010000002.1:6354114-6364471 GCA_030068045.1 Platyallabes tihoni
CCAAACTCTTAGATATTTGATTTTTCTGGGACTAATCTTAAAGGGGGTTGAATCAGGAAACTGTACTATATTGTTTTTAATTGGCATCATTTCACTTTTTTGTATATTATCCTTGTAGCCAGATATTTCACCAAAAGCTTTCCTTCTTTTCTGACCTGCTTTTTCCCCCCCGAACTATTTCAGGAGTCCGAAGTTTGTTGGACGGCATTGGCAACAACATCACCAAATTCTCCAAGGTGTTTCCGGTGCAGACTACGGTCAACAACGTCACCGTTTTCATCAGCCACACACACTCTCAAATCGAGGATCTTTATCCAGAGATTGACAAAATGGACTTTTATAGGTGCTTAAGCCACGACATACACGTGATGTCAAATAATATTAAATTATGACTCATGATTGATGACACATGATCTGACACATAGCAGAGAGCAGCTTGTTAACAAATCCTCAAAAAGACATGAAGCGTGCACTTTTTTGCATATTGCTTGCTATAGTTATGACTTTCTAGTGTTCCTACATTTTTGTAAATAGAAAAGGTTTTTTTTGTAGTTTGTCTTTTAGCAGTTTTATAATCAGTGTAAGAATTATCTAGTAACTAAGTCACTTATTTGCTTATGAACTTGTTTGAAGCTGTTACTGATTAAACATCATCAATCAGGAACCAAGTAGCATAGTGATATAGAAATATATATTTTTCCTAATATTGTCTGCTTCAAAATGCAGAAATTTTGAAGCAGACAATATAATTAGAAATTAAAAGAAGATATTTTGGTTATAACAATTTCTTAACTTGAAGTAATCTTAATTAAATGAAATAAAACAAATGTCCAAAAAGCTTAAGGCATTTAAGGTGCATAATTAAGTACAAAACTTTAACATCACATAAGATGCTTCCCTTCTGTAATTATGATTTTTTAAATGTATTATAAATTTTTTTTAATGTAATAAAAAGACCATGTATACAAGATTAAGCGGTATAAACGATGAGTGAAAGAGTAAAATGGATTGAATTCTGAATCAAATCTAATTATGCAACAATTTTACAAATAAGCTATACTCAACTTTTTATTGGATATTCAATTATGAATATAATATATTATGAATATAATGAATCAATACTCTTGTCTGCAGGTGGATTGGGTGTATCATACTGTGCTGCATGGTGGCTCTTATCTTAGCTTTCAACTTCCTCGGGCTTCTGTGTGGAATTCTGGGATTTGACCGGCACGCCTCTCCTACGACCCGCGGCTGTGTGTCTAACACCGGGGGGAACCTGCTGATGGCGTGAGTGGGGCAGTTTCCTTTAATGTAAGATTGTGGAACATGTTTAGTCCATCAGTCCCGATTGGCTTTGAATGCTGGCAGTCATCATGGAGTTCATGTTGTTCCTAAAATTGGACCATGAGAATGTCGTTGAACATATCCGAGCCACTATATGACACAGGCAAACAAAGTTCCTGGCATTTCCTGTCCAAAAAGTCTGAGCACTGTTGCCATTTCATAGAGGTTTTTTTTTATTATTTGTAAAAACAAATTTATCCATAGTGTGGTGTTACCTACAGCTTAATATCCTCTCATTTCCATACACTTTGTGCTTATCTCAGTGGTGTGGGCTTCAGCTTCATGTTCTCCTGGGTGCTCATGGGAGTGGTGACGGCGATGTTTGTCGTAGGGGGGAACGTTGAGAAGCTGGTGTGTGAACCTTTACACTCCAGAGAGCTGTTCAAGGCAAGACTGCATGCACGTACACAAAGAAAACACAAATACTTTACACATTCGTACACTTTATAATGCTGCTTCTCTAAGACTTGCAGCAATGCTTGTATTTTCCGGGTAAAAATACTAAGCAATCGATCATCTTGTCATTTACATTTACTGCATTTGGCATCCAGGGGTCTGATTTTAGACCAGAAAAATGTGGTTAATTGCTGTTCATTCATGAAAGACTGTGCAGTTGTTGCCAGCAAGGATGGCAGTTATTAGGTTTAGGGGGCAATTACTTTTTCACATAGGGCCAAGAAGGTTTTGACAGTTTTTTTTTTCCTCCCCTTAATAAATGAAATCATTTCATCATTTAAAAACTGAATTTTGTATTTACTCGGGTTATCTTTGTGTAATATTTAAATTAGTTTGATGATCTAAATAATTTAAGTGTGACAAATATGGCAAAGAAATTAAGGAACATGTAGGGGGCATATAGTTTTTCACAGCACTGTATATTGCAATGCATCATTATGTATTGATTATCCGCTTTCATTTGGAGCAAAAGATAAAGTTGTTCCTGAAAAAAATACACTTTCCCAAAATTGAACATCTTGACATTTATAATTTGCACCAAATTACTTTTTAATAAATTTACCATTGAAAAAAAAAAAGGGTTGTGACCGTGACGATGAGAGTGTAACATAAGATAAAATATTAGTTTTCAGACTTGAGAGCAATATTAGGATATTATCTACTGCTTATTTTCTAAGTTTGTTTACGCATTTGTGCAGAAAAAAGCTGATAATCAGCCAATTAAATGCAACAACAGATATTGACAATGTTTTCAGCGGAAACTGTGTTTAACACGTCGAACGTGCTGATGTTGAAGTGTTTGCTGTTTAGGTGTTGGACGCTCCGAATCTGGTGAACCCCTCATGGAAGCACTTCATCCCTGGCTACTTGTATAACGATCCAGAAATGGATCTCACCCTGGAAAACATCTACAGGTGAACCCCAGGTCATGTGCATTTTCAACAAAAGAAATGTGGTGTTTGTGAAAATCCTGTTCTTATCCATCGAAAATCCTTCCTGACTGAAGAGCTGCTGTTACCTTAAATAGTGTTAAGTTGATTTCTTTCAGATCAGTCGAAAGGGTTAGTGGTTCGCTCAGTCACATCATGTCATGCTTTCTAGGTTGTGGGTTTGAATCTCACTTCCCAGTCTGTGTGTGTGTGTGGAGTTTGCATGTTCACTCCCCATGCTTGATGGGTTGCCCATAGCGTATGATTGGGTGTGTGAGTGTGCGAGTGTGTTTGTGCACTGAGACTGGTTGGCACCCCATCCAGGATGTACCCCGTCTTGTGATGAATGGATGGATCAATTGGAAATGTGTGGTTTTGTACTTCGCCATCAGAGACCAGTTGGTTTCTTTGTCATGTCATCTAAAGGACATTACATTGCCTTCAGCTTGCTCAATGGGGATAAACTGATGTATCTAAGAAATTATACTTTATTTATATTCTGAACATGGTGGTTCGGTAGTCAGCACAGTCACCTCGCACCTCCAGGGTTTCATTTCTGCTTCAAGTCTATGTGTATGGAGTTTGCATGTTCTCCCCGTGCTTGGTGGGTTAACCAGATTAGGTTAACCGGCGTTCCCAAAATTGCCTGTAGAGTCTGAATGCGCATGTGAATGATAACTGAAGGTCCTACCAAGGCTGTAAAATGGGAATAAATACAATAGTAATCGCCACTGGTGTCCACGGTCCCCAGTTGGATGACAGAGGTTCCTAGATGTATGGATTTATATTCTGAACTTAGATTTTTGTAAAGCTGCTTTGTAGCAATGTCAGTAGCTAAACGCAGTGTACAAATAAACCTGAATTGAATTGAACTGATCGTATGTTAACATTTTATTTTCCTTACAGTATCATATTATCTGTATAAAAAAAAACATTTAGAGACTGCTGCCTGTTGAAAAGCATTGAAGTATTGTTTTACTTTGAGTAAATTTTAAATAAATGGGCTAATTCACTTCTGATGTTAACGTAGTGAAGCTTTGTGCATGTAAACACTCCTGCCGTACAGCAGAGGGTGGCAAAGACCAATTTACTCACATTTGCATTCACTTCTAGCAGTTTAAAGACGTTTTCTGACGTTTTCTAATTTTATATGCGCAGATGTTGTTTAAATATTCTAATCAAATCATTTTGCTTCTCTTTCTCTGTGTGTCCCAGTACCTGTAAGGAGAACCGTGGGATTTATTCTGCCCTGCGTCTGGATAGACTGTTCAACATCTCAGCCCTGCTCAACACCAGCTCGGTGAGTCGACTGACTTGGTATTATGAGAGCTACTATGTGTTAGAATTGGAACTAATGTTTAAAATTATAATAAAGTCCATCCTCTGCTCCTAGTTATACGCTTGTGGTTTTAAAATGATACCTCTCATTATGCCTCAGCTTTGTGGTCTGTGAAAGGGGGCACTGGTGGCTCAGTGGTAGGTGATTCGCCTGCCATGTGGAAGGCCCGTGTTTGATTCCCAGCCAGTGTCCAAACCCCCCAGCCACTGGACGCAGTGTCGGTGCCAAGCCCGGATAAATGGAAGGGTTGCACACAAGTCGTTATATGGACTGGATATTCTGCTTGCTGAGAGCAGCCGAAAGACCAACAACAACTTTGTGGTCTGTGAAAATGTGAAAGTGGGGTCAAGGTATTAGACTACGGTTCGGAAAGTTCCCAGGTTCAAATCCCACGACCACCAAGTTGAGCAAGGCCCTTAACTCTACAACTGCTCAGATGTACAGTGTTTGAACATTATCTGGGGGGGGTTAACAATCAACAGCGCTCGTTACAGTGAGACGCTTATTGAAGAGCTGAAGCCTAATCTTCGGATTAAACACAGGACTGCTACACGTGGCTGGCAGCTCGGCATAAAACACTTATTAATGAAGGAATACAAAAGCATGTTGACAGATAGACAAACTGTATTGAAAAGAAGGAGATAATGTCGAAAAATGATTCATTTGTTTTTTTTTCTAAAATCTAATAATAAAAAAAATCCTACAGTCAAGAGTGCTGATACTTTTTGCTTGTCCTTGCGTATCCAATGTATACAGCAGCTGTTTAAGGACACACACTTAACACTGACAGTGAATGTTTAATGTACTGTATAGTGATTAATTCACACAATTTTCACCTCTTTTTTTCTTTGGGGGGAAAAAAGACAAAAACACCAGTGGCCAAGTCCGAATCATCATTGATTTAAGGTTTGCTTCCAGTTCTGTCTTGCCGTCTTAAACCGTGGGCTGTTTTTAATCAGTTACTAATCTCGCAGATCCCCAAAGTTCATAATTAAAGTTTCTGATGATGATTTTAAGTCCCACACAGCCAGTTGGCAAGCTTGCAGAGTTTTCTGGTGTTAATGAGGATGTAGCTGGTGTGCTTGGCGCAAAGCGATGCTAATGAGCTCTTTGCTTAAAAGCAGGCATCACTTGAGACTCTGTTAAATGCCAGCTTGTGCATATGGTCCTTTTAACACTCTAAAACTGGCTAATAAATATAATAATATCATTTAAACTTTAGTAATCATGTTATGAAGAATAGACATGCATGAATGTGTCCCATCAACGCATTTCTGTCCAACATCACATACTGACAGCTTGTTTTCAGGGCAATTTTATGTCACTTTTTCTTGACCAGACTCGCAGGTGAGGTTTCACAGCTCCAGTACCGGGAACACACTGTCCTGCACAGTTTAATGGTGGACCTGGTCCATCTCAGGAAACAGCTGAATAATTAATGATCAGGTGTGTGAGCTATTGCAGAGCAGGGAGTCTCTGGCACCGCAGCGGATGAGTGCCAACCTTCACTTCAATTACATTTGATTTTGTGTAGTTGATTTAACATTAGACTTTATCACATTGCAGCTTTACAGGAATTTGGATGTAGATTTAGATCTCAGAAGAGCCAGAAGAGAAACCAAACGAGTCTGTCTTCGTCAGGGTGAGGATGGAGAGGGAATTACAAAATAATTGCTCTTTTACAACGATATACTGTAAAGTCAGCCAGGACTGAGTGTGTCCAAGGGGAACATCTGTCATGGGCAAAGTACACAAAGTAGAAGTAGAGTTACTTTAGGTAAACTAAAGTCAAGTAAAAGTCCTCCACTTATATTTCTCCTTGAGTAAAACTCCAAAAGTTCTCACCTTCGAATTTAGCCTTTAAGCCCCTCTCTCTCTTTCTCTCTCTTTCTTTCTCTCTCTCTCTCTCTCTCTCTCTCTCTCTCTCTCTCTGTGTGCGCTCTTCCCGACTGTGAACATGCTGTTTTCGTCGCTGTCTGCATCCAGCCCCCACTTTGATTTCAAACACCTGCTACATGATTAAGCGTTTCACGTTTCACAGACGAAAGGCAAATCACGCATCTATGCATAAGCAGTGTGTAAGTATAAGTACCTGTGATTGACGCGAAGGTTAAAGATTGATTCAGACTATAGAAGTACACAATAAACAAGAAGAATATTCATAATAATGATGAGTGATGCCGTTATTGTCTTGGCCTCACACACCGATCTATATCGGTTATATCTATAACATTATATCTGAAAATAGTTTGGGGCAGCCTGTACTTTTAGTATGCTAATTAGGCCCAACCTCCCTTCTGTG
This sequence comes from Platyallabes tihoni, assembly GCA_030068045.1. Lineage (NCBI taxonomy): Eukaryota > Metazoa > Chordata > Actinopteri > Siluriformes > Clariidae > Platyallabes > Platyallabes tihoni. Next base: position 6,360,485 of record JAQQZS010000002.1, read on the forward strand.
GCACTGAGATCACGTGACCTCCCACATTAATCACGGCTCTACAGCCAATCAGGGGCTCGCGGCAAGCAGAAGGAGAGGATAGCGCTGTCCTCCAAGTGTTTTACGCCGCCCCTAATGGTGCGTGAGCGAGCATTTCGAAAAGATGCGGTCGGCTGGTGTCACATGGTTTAGGGGTCATTATAGTGCATAACATTTAGGGCTCTTGGTCCAGGTATTTGACATGCCCTCACCTTTTACTGCTGTGGATATGTTTGGTCTAACATCTATTCTTCATACTCATGCTGTGTTGCGCTTTTGTTTCTGCTAAATTGGGTGTAAAAAAGTGTTAGATACTGTGACATCATCTGGTATATAACTGCTCATAACTTCACTTCTACTCAACATTTTGGTTTCATTTATAGTGCAGGTTTAACTTCAGTCAAATACCTAAGTAATGCCAAATGCAACGGTATGCAAAAATGTAGCGAAGTAATGAGAAGTAGAAGAAGGGCCGTTGAATTAACTTATTCAAGTACACATATATGAAATATGCATTTAAATAGTAAGGGGTTCGGATGGCGCTCTGTCTTGTTTTGTGGAGATTCCACAGCATTAAAAGTAACAAAAATTTGATTAAAAAAAAAGTTAAATATCTTGTTGTGAATAAATAATAATCCAATGAAATTAATTTATACAATTATATAATTTACAGAATTTATGTATAAAACACTTGTTTGATTAATTTCCTGTAATTGTGCTCTTCTGAGTGTTTTCTTCTTTACTTCTTACCATGCTATGTTCATTGTACACCCTTAATTCTCCATCACCTTTATTGAAAACCTTTTTATCCCTTCATGCTCAGATCATGTCCTGATCCGTATTTTCAGTTGCGTGTACCAGCAGAGAGTCTACACCCACTGTTCCCCTACAGTAATTCCACTCCTCCCCTGTCTCGTTGTCCTTTCCCCCAGCTCTAACAAGCCTCATTCATCAACGAGAGGTCGGAAATTAGCCCATGAGCTGAGTGACGGAGTAGTGAGTCTGGAAAACACTAACCTAACTGTGCTGTTCCCGGTTCCTCCGTGAAGCAGACCTGAGAACACAAAGCAGCCCTGTTCCAGGAGCACCAGCATCTGTTTCCTATCACTCAGGTGCCATATCTCAAATCACTGCTGTGTTTCTTTCTTTTTCTTTGTCTAGTACACTAAGAATGTGTCTACGAAGTTTGATGCCCTGAAGGTGGACTTGAATACGATCGTCCTGCTGAACCCAGAGGGCAGACACAACCTCCTCAACTTCACTGAGGCTGGCATTGAAGACATCAACTTTGCAGCGTATATAGAGGAGGTACTGTAGAGTTTCACGTGTAATTGTAAAACTAAAAGGGGTGTTCAAGTCAAACCAGGACTTGTGATGAAATATTTCGTGAGTGAAAGCATGAATCTGATTGAAATTTACAGAATACTTACAAGCAATAATTTACAAGCAATGTACGGTGATGAGACTCTTAGTCACTGTTAACCAATTGAATGGTGCAAACGTTTTAAAGAATGCTGCATGTCTGTGTAGAACAATCCAGGCCGAGATGCCTCGGGGCCCACCGCAGTCTTTGCCCTGACCCTTGAAAATCGCTGGATAACTTGTCACCCACCTGTGGAAGAGACGCATCTGTCTGTGGGAACTGTACACACAATCATTCACCAACACCACTTGCACATTACAGGAACACGGCTGGGAGTTATTGCCACATCCCCCCCCATACTCGCTCCAAGCCATTTTCACATGTTTGGGCCATTATTGGAGTTCCTGGGAGGCCAGTGTTTCAGCCATGAAGCAGGCAGTTCGATCATGGCTCCGGCATACTGAGAAAACTTTCGACCTGGTGTCCGAACACTAGTGAAACGCTGGATTAAGTGCATTAGTGTATCAGGGGATTATACTGTATAGAGAAATAAAGGGAGTTTTTAGTCTCATAACCGTCTTCTGTTATTCTGCACAAACAAAGTCTTTTTGGAAACTATGGGAGAAATAAATGTCATGTTCTCATAAAAAAGGAAAAGAAATTAAGATTGTACGAAATATAATGCGGTTTTAATTGCATCTAAGATTTCCTTCTATTTTATCTCGTCTGTTTGCAGCTCAGTAAAGAAGTGACCCGTGTCGACTTGCAGACATTCGCCAATGACCTGGATTCCCAAGCTGACCAGCTGGTGGGTTCCGTTTTCCGTCCAAAGAAGTTCTAACCATGTTACATAAACCCTGGTCATTCGAGGAAACTGTCTGTCAGTTTAGTTCTGCTCTCGGGTTACGTTCCACACCTTAGTCCTGCGTCAGTGTAAACAGCCGAGATGAGGCTTTTGTATTTTTAATCTGTATTACGTTTGGCGTGAAGACGTGAGCATAAGCCTTCCATTCATTCTGCATAACTCTGACGGGTATGATGTGCGAATGGACAAGTCCGCGCTGTAATTTACACTTAGCAGGCGCTGTGTGTGTGTGTTGCCATGATCCACATAGACAAGCATTGTAACACACCGTCCAGGCGTTAACGTGCAGAACTGTAATGTAGTCAATACATTCATTACATCTACACACTCAATGGAGCTGATTTATATAGTTTTAAAAAAAATGGGGGGGGCTGGAAAAATCCTCAATGTCTTTATATGTCTTTTAGTAACCTTATGATTTGGGTCTTGTTTGTCAGACTAAAGGACCTGTACAGATTTCCATCAAGTATCAAGCTAATACACTGCGAAAGATCTTCAACAGTCAGGTCATCCCTCTTCAAGAGTCCATGGTAAGCATGTGCTCTCTTATCTAAATCTATTCCATAAATTATTGGGTACTTATCGCTCAGTCTAGTTCTGTTCAGTATCAGATGTAGTAAAGAGCAATGCTGAAAACTTCTGAACCATGAAATGTTGCAGCTTCAGTCAATATTAGGTTCCAGTTTAATTCCCACTCTCTGGTTTTACTAAGCTTCTCCCTTCCAAGAAGGCTTAACACTAGATTGTGAAGTGTGAGTGTGGGGGATTTGTGTTCGTTCAGCTTAGAAGAGCATTAGTGAGGTCAGACTCTGATGTTACGATGTCGAGGAGGCTCCAGTTCATTCCAAAGGCGTTTGGTGGAGTTGAGTTCAATCAGAGATCTGAGGACGACACTCGAGTTCTTCCACTCCAACCTTAACACACTGTATCTTTACAGAGCTCGAACTGGTTTAGCCTCGAATTTCAAGTGTAGGAAATGTTTAAACAAAGACAGTTTGGGAAAGATGATCGGGTGTCCACATACTTTTGGCCTTGGACAGTTCTGTGCACAAGTCCAGAGCCCCGTCAGTTCATATTCTGCTTCCAAAAATCAAGATTTTCTTGTGTAGTTTTCTTAATGTAGTCTCGATGAATAGTTCTCCAGGCTTCCTGAAGGATTTTTTTGTCCAATTTTGTCTATCATTTTCAGTCCAGTCCCTGTACCGGAACAGTTTCAGAGAAATGTTTTTTGCTTGTTAAGCCACACAGTGACCTAGGATTTTTTCAAGCATAAAAACCGGCTAACCTAAAGCATAAACCAGTGAGAAACAGGTGCAGATGATGACAGATGATCAGGCCGGTGATTAGTATACTGCTGATGCTGAATGCCGAGAGGTTGGAACAGACGAGAGGGGAAATGAGATTGCTGCTGAGGTTGTTACATAAACAACCTTTTTTTAAAAAAATATATATATATAGTATCTTTAGGCACTTTTTAGCCCGTCGTATGTACTGTATTCCCATTTCTTTAATTTATTCTTCATGACGTATTTTAATTAAATTTTAAGAAATAAGGTGGACTTAGGACTTTTGCATAGTACTATATGTTGTGTACGATAGTCCGATAAATATGAAATTTTTCACTAATAGAAAGTTTTACTAGTAACATTACTTATATATAGTAGAGTGGAACCTCGGATTACGAGTAACGTGGTTTACGAGTGTTCCGCAAGACGAGCAAAGATTTTTAATAAATTTTGAC
>JAQQZS010000002.1:6364571-6379691 GCA_030068045.1 Platyallabes tihoni
GTTTACGAGTGTTTTGGAATACGAGCCCACTTCCGGAACGAATTATGCTCGTAATCCGAGGTTCCACTGTATATAAAAAATTATATATGTGTTGTACACTCACTGGGCGCTTTATTAAGTACTCTTGCCTCTTATTCAGGCAATCAGCCAATCATGTGGCAGCAGCACAATGCATAAAATCATATCGATCTCCTGGCATTTTCACACACAACTCTGTAGAGAGAGAATCACAATGTTGTCTGGTTTGAAGAGCAGGAAATTAAACCCCTGCTCATAAGCAACCGAACGATATTTCTACCACAGACAGGAGAACAAAAGACATTCTTTAGTATGTAAATGTGTTGTTTTATATTTAAAGTTTATTATAATCTAAAATCTAATAGAGCTTAAATGCATTTTATCGATGTTCACAATTGTGCATACAATAAGTTTTAGTTTATTTGCTCTTTTTTTTAAATGAAAAAGATATTACTGTGTTACATAGTTCTGCAACTTCTTACCTCTTTCTCTATCTTTTTCTCATCTTTTAATTTCATATTTCAAGAAATATGTTAACGCAAGGGTAAGCATGTGTGTTTTTGATCATTTGTTTATACACTGCCTGTAAAAAACTTTGCACACACTTATTATTATTCAACTGCCTAAGGCTTTGATTACGGTATCGTTATCCTCATGAAACCGTAATCACTTTTTCACTATCGAAATCCTGGAATACGGCCTGGAATATTGTTTTTGCCGTTAAACATGGCTGTGATTTCTACAGTTGAAATGCAACTTCACCAAGCGTTTACATGATCTGCATTCATAAGATCCCACATTTATTTAATGAAGTTGAGGGTTCAGCACTATCCTTCCAGGATTTAATATCCTGCTGTCCATTTCTAACCCAATTCCAGCCATTTTACATCTTATTTATTTATTTTTTTTCTTTTAATTCAGGCCATTAATTTGACTCTTCTGAAGGTTGATTTATTTTTTTTTCCGGCCAGGCGGTGTGCTTCACTTTAAAATTGACCTTTGTTTCATTACTAAAGACTTTGTCAACTCTTTGACTTTGAGAGCATGTTTATTGTCTGTATGCTTCTCCTTTCATTATACAGTCTGTTACCGTGATGCATGTTGCTCCAGTCATGCATGTCGTGTTTTTGAACATGCATATTATCATTTCAAAGGCATAAGTCTAGCTTGATTAATTTTTTTCTAGCAGCACCTTACATTAATGCTTATTTACATTAATGTTCTAGTACAAAAAAAAATTCTATAAAAAGTCCACATAATCTTAGTCTAATATTAAATGTTTTTTTTTTTATGATTTCTGTAATTAAATGTTTATTTTGCATTTAAAGGAACAATCTCAAGAGGTAAAGCTATAATTTTTTTTCACTGAATGAAAGGAGGACTCGGTATACTTTTAAAAAATTGACAGCAATATTTGATTTATCTCTTCCAAGGGAAAGTAAAAAAAGTTAATGTTAATTTAAAAGACATGCTCCGCAAGAATAAATGTAATTATTTAAAAAGATAAATGTTCTTCAAACCTGTAATGTTTTGCTTACCTTTTTTGTGCCACAGTATCTTAATAAAAATGTGCTACACCAATCGGTTGAGGTATGCTATGCTAAAAAATAATCCATTAGATGTAATTTTATATTTAAATAGTATGCTTTTTAAATTGCTTTGAAGCATACTCCAAGAAATAACATAGCTCTAATTCCCAAAAACATCTGTTTGTCACTTTTTTTTCTGATTTCTTTTGATATCTGGAAATGTATTGGTACTTTTTATCATGAAATGATATCTCAACCGATTGGAGGAGACATATACTGAGGTCTGTAAAAAGAATTGTCATTTGTTATTGCCCCAAGGAAATGAAAAAAATGCAAAGAAAAAAAATGCTTAGAGGGTTGTTTGCTGAAAAATGTCATTGTTTCTGTTATTTAAGAGGAAAATCCACTGCTTCATCACTCTGCTCAACTTCATCACTCTGCTGTTGATTTTTTAGTTTTTTAAAAAACACCATACTTTATCATGTTTTATTGCTTAATGATTGTAATAATATAATAAATTGCAGAATAAAAAAAAAAAATGATAAAATGATACGTACTGCATGATATTATGTGTCTGCATGATGCTTGTTTTCATCAGTGTAGTATTATGTTGGTCATATAATAAAATTAATGTACATCCATATGGTCCCACATGTATGATTGGTGCTCAGGAAATAATGAAGTTTCTATGTTTTTTTTAAAGAACACTATGAACCAGAGCATCAGGTTTCTAGAGAGGACTGCCTCAGATATTCCAGTGAGTTTTATTTTGGGATTTTATTTTTAATTTAAAGGTTTGATTACTCTGTGATTTTTATGATGTCATTACCACTGTGTCTTTTTTTTCAGAATAAAATAACAAAAATACTTCAAGCCATTGAAGAAGCACAATATCTCATCTCGAATAATGCAAGCTTTACTATCAGTCAGGTAATACAGCCAGTTGTTTTCTTCGTGACTGTTGTTTAGAAAGTAGTCATGATCTATTAATTAGAGAAATGATCCTGTCATTTACAGGAAAGTGAAAAATACAAGCAGACCATCATCGGCTACTTCAAACAGTATATCGACTGGATCAAGACAGAAGTAAGTATTTTAAAAAAGTGTTTTATTTTGAGTTATAGATATTTAATGCATTGGCAATAATGTGGAAATTAAATTGCTTTTTCATATTCATTATTTCTTGTAGTTGATGATGGAAGTGGCCACGTGCAAACCTGTTAGTAACATCGTCGACACTGCAGAGATACTGGCCTGTGGCTTCTTCTTCGACTCAATTGTAAGAGATCTTATATTTATAAACATATATAATATAATATAATATAATATAAAATAATATAATATAATATAATATAATATAATATAATATAATATAATATATAAAAATCACTTGAGAGAGTTATAGTACATTAAATTTACAATAATGTGCAAAGATCTCAACAAAACAATTTGTTGTTTGCAGACTTTAATAACTTTCTACATAAAATTTAAAAAATAATAAAATATTTTTAATTGAATAATAATAATAAAAAAGTGTATATACTGTGTGTGTATATATATATATATATATATATATAATATATATATCTATATTGTACTGTATGTATGTATGTATGTATGTATATACTGTATATACATAACTTGCATGATGTAACAGTCCAAAACTGTAAGTTTTACATGTTCAGAAAAAAAGGAAAGGAATTTTCTTTTTTACTTAGAGAAAAAAATGTTGGGGTGTTCAAAGGATTTTTTTCCCTTATTGTTATTTAATGGAAACTGTTATGTTCTTTTTACCCATGGGCAATCCATTTGTTTATCCATGTAACTGTTTTATATAAGTAATTTGTATTCATGAAATGCAGACAACCAGGGACAAGATGCTCATTTATACATTACTGTTGAATTCTCAATTCTGATTGGTAAGGAGAAGTGGTTTATCTATCCAACAATTTGAGAAATTCCAGATTTAACTTAAACTTTCGGTTCACCTTAATGCACATATAAAGATTTTTATGCACAATGTACAAATATTTATTGTATGTACTGTTGTGTGGCTCTAAACTTGATTTGTATGGCTTCTAAAATTCCCAAGATATTATTTTATCTCAGATTTTAAAAAATTGTTTTTTATTATGGAAAAAATAAACTTTGTTAGTTTAGATTTCTTTGAGACATCTCTACCTTCTTTAACTGTTACCCTTTAAAATCCTGTTCCCTGTTACCCCATTAGGTGTGTTGTTCAGCAATTAACAAAATCATGGTTTAACAAAATCATGTTTTACCCCAAACTTTAAGACGCAAACTTCGGATAAAAACCTAACTGAACCTAACTGTTCAACCTAACTGAACAATTAATTTTAATAAACAGTTGCATTCCTGCACTGCTACTGTGTTACACGTCACTGGGTCAAAGTAAAACAAATGCCATGATGCACCAAGAACAGTTGTTTGAGGTGAAGGACAAAGCTGGACTTGTCGATATGGAGAACCCTCCCAATTAAACCTGAAAAACTCAGAGCCTCTGAGTCCAAACCCAAGTGCTGAGCCATCAGTTGCATCTCACATAGGTTTATAATGTTCATATCTGCTCATGGAGCTGAGGAGACCTTTTTTTTCTGTGAGAATGAAACCCGACCAGCTATGTGCATGGGCAATCCCCCCAACCCCACCCCTCCTCAACAGGAAAAGGAAATGTACAAGGGAAACGAGAGAAAGAAGGGATTTCTTTTTGCAGGGGCGTACCATTTGACCCCTTGCTTCACATTATAGAAAAATGATTGATTGTGTGTTCAATTCCGTATAACCACATACACGCATGCACAATCACCAAGTGATTAAAACAATTCCAAATACAGCAAGGCACTCGTACTATAATCATTGCATAAGGATAATTGCTGGGCATGAAAAGCAGTCCTGTACATATATGTACACTCATGCACTCTTTACTGCGCTCCTTCCAAACAAGGGTCCAGCAGGAAGCACTAACTGACTACCAGGAGTAATTAGCCAGTAGCTGTTTGCACTCCAGAAGTCCGGTAGTAGGTAATTGTGCGTAACCGCTGCAGGAGCCATGTGGTCAGGAGTCAAGGAGCTTGGTAAAGAGTTTTAGTTCACATAAAACACCAGAATATCAATGTATAGCATGTTGAGATAATTAACAAAGGCGTGCATGGTTTTGTTTAGACTGTATAAGATTAAAAGAAACCCGAGGCAGGATCCTAAGATGCAGGAAATTTATGCAGGTCAGCATGCCTTAACCACTTCCTTCTTATTGATGAAGCATGTAAAGATAAACAAAGTCCAAAGTCATTTGCACTAACAAGAAGTGAATTAAAACACTCACTGTGCACTAAATTATTACCACAAATAACATCCCAATGCAACCAGAAAGGCATCTCAGAATGTACAACTTGTCAAACCTTAACACAAATACGCTACCATAGCAGAAAAATATACTGGATTTCTCTGTTGTTAACCAAGAACAGGATCCTGAAGCTTGAGAGAAGATTTGAAGTCCATGGTTGAGCCCACTGAAATAAGTCTAATAGGTCATTTTTGGGATGTGATGATCACCCTGCCCTAGAATACAAATGAATTGGTTCCAACACTTCATGGAAAACATGTCGTGAACAATTGAAGCTTTTCTGAGAGCAAAATGAACTTCTCACTCATTCTCTATACTACTTATCCTATAGAAGGTTGTGAGAGACCTGCAATCCAACCCAAGCGACTCTGGGCATGAGGCAGGGTACACTCTGGTAAGGGTGCCAGTCCATCACAGGACACACAAGCAGGCAATTTGTAAATGCCAATTATAATCCGATTGTAATCTAATACTTTGGACTGTAGGAGTTCAACCAAGCCTGGGGAGAACATGCAAACTCCATCCACACAGACCGAGGTGGGAATTGAACCTTCGACTCTGGAGGGTGCAAGGCCACAGTGCTAACTACTGTGAAATGAGACATGAATACTAGGGTTGGTCAATATGCAGGGAAGAGAACAATTGGAGGTGTTCTTTTCCCATTCAGCAGACCTTCTGTTCCCATGTAGAAGTTGTTTATTCTCCAATAACAGAAATGAAATTTACATTACAGACGTTGGCAGACGCCCTTGTCCAGGTCGACTTACTTTTTTTTATCTCTTCCCTCATTCTGAACACTTGAGGGTTAAGGACCTTGCTCAAGGGTCCAACAGGTTTGAACCTGAGACCTTCTGATGACTAGTTCAATGCCTTAACCACTGAACAACATAACTGCCCTACATAACTTTTATCTAGTTATAGTTACTGTACGGTTATTAGGCTTTGATTACATGGAGCGTCCACCATATACAGTACTTTTTAATTACCTGTGAATTAGTTGTTATCGAAGAAACAATGCCTTAGACCAACTGCATTGTTATAAACAGGAGCTGATGTTATAGAAGATAACTCAAGACCTGCAAAACAATCAGATTTGTGAACCTGACAGCGGTGTGGTGTTTCATTTGATGAAAGCCACAAAGTTGCAATTTTTGTCCACTGCTTGCAAACCATGTTCATCGTTCTGTTGCAGAACACGTTCTGGTTCGGGTTGGGCTGCTCCGCTCTCTTCCTGCTGCCCAGCATCATCCTGTCTGTGAGGCTAGCCAAGTTTTACCGCAGAATGGACACCGAGGACGTCTATGACGAGTGAGTACATCTCAAACACAAGCGGCGATGCTGTTTAAAACTAACCATCGTTTATTTAGCTGGAAGTGGTCAGAATTCTGAAAGCTTCTTACAGTAGTGAGTAATTTGAAGAAATATATTTTCTCATCACTCCTTTTGTTCTCTCTCTCTCTTTCTTTTCCTTTCCCTTCTTCTTTTCCCTCTATTTCCTCCCTATTTTTTCCTCGGTCTCAGTTCCTCTGTCTCAGGAACTTGGCACTTCACATTATGATAACCGATTCTTGCAATTTCCATCTTCCTTCATTATTTGTCTCTCTCTGTCCAGCACTTTGCACTTTAAGGGAAGAAAAAAAAAAAACAATATTGTAGAAAATCAATGTTTTCATTGTATTGTTCGATCATTCACACACTCTTACAAGTAATGAAACAGTGCTGAAACATTACAAGAATCACCAAGTGTCTTGACCGGAGACATGTCAGTGTACAGTACATAAACCTCTATGGTGGAAGATTAATGTTTTTTGCTTGTCTTGTATCTTTTTAGCATTGACACAATTCCCATGAAAACGTAAGCTGTTTGTTGTTTTTTTGTTCCAATTTTCCTTCTGCTCTCGTCTTTGAGAACCTCATTAATATGAAATCTTTATGTACAAAAATCTCTCCGTTCTTAAGCTTTAAGCCTTGGAATGCTTCTCCGGTGAAGGGTCTTGCTCGTCTTTGTGTGGTGTGTGTGTGTGTGGTGTGTTTTGTTGTTTTTTTTCTTCCTTTTTTTCCTTTCTTCTTTTTAAATAACTCCGTGTTTACCATTAAGGGCTGTTAAAATCATCAAATATATTACATATCACATATAGTGTGTATACATGTTTTGTTTTTGTTTCTTTGCATTAATACACTGAAACTCCTACAATTTGTACTTTGTGATGTTTTATGCTCACCTGCACATTTACGAGGCCTAACTGTCCAATCGCATGCCATCATTTGTCTTGTTGTTGATTTATGTTTGTATTTAATGTTTCGTTTCAGTATGGAAATTGGTAATAATGGTTATTATAATGAACATGTACAAGGTATCCAAAACCCTGTAATGTCAAGGTAAACAGAACCGAACCCCCCTGCACTGAATCAGCCGATCAGTAATGATTTGCATGCGAGATTTTGGAAATGGTGGGCGATACGGCAAACAAATTGTGGCAAAATTTCAGAACTTAAAGTATGTATCATAAAGTTGTGGTTTGCTAATAAGAAACAATTTTTTAAACTATTATGGCTAAAATAATAGTGCCACATTTCATTAAAGACAACTGGTGAGGAATATGGTTCCGTGGAAAAAAATTTGGGGTTTTTTTTTTGTTTGTTTTTGTTGTTTTTTTTTGTTCTTTTCTTTTTTCTTTTTTTTTTAGAATTGGAAGCCCAACCTTTGCTGTTTGGATGATTAAACCTTTGGGTGATTAAACCTTTTCCTTAGAGTAGTACTGAACATATACGCTGCCTGTAAAAAACAAAAAATATGTCAAAATATGTCACAAAAAATGTCATCTCCTTATCTCTTTAAATAAGCAAATGCTTTGGAGTCTTTAATTGAATAATTACTACAGTGATATGTTTCAGCTGGCAACAATTCTATTTTTTAGCTCTTGGGTTCAAATTATTGGCCGGCATCAAGTAAAAAGTTAAGACGATTGCTGAAATTACTGGGATTCTTCTATTAAGAACTGTGAAACATTATTAAAATCTGGAAGGACAGTGCTGAACTGTCAACTTCAAGAAAAAAGTGAAAGAGATTACTTAAAAATCTTGGTGTTAATGAGAATAATTAGAAAAAAGCTTTAAGATTGGGCTTTGGAGCAATAGGAAAGGGTCACGTGGTCTGATGAGTCCAGATTGACCGTATTCCAGAGCGACCATCATGCATAGTGCCCAGTATACAACCCTCTGGATGCTCAGCAACGTTATGTGGCAATAAAATAAAGTCAGCTGACAACCTTAATGTCCTGAATGACCTGGTTATCACATATGAGGTTTTCTTCCCTATTCCAGGACTCAGATAGTGAAAAAATGATTACGAGCAAGAGGAACATGATTACATCATTTTGTAGAGTCAGTGTCATGACGAATGCATGCTGTAATTAAAGCTTTGCTTTTGGTTCGGATAAACAGACACATTATATTGTGCTGTGTAAAGGTTTTACACACTTGAAGTTATTTCATAAGTATTGCATAATTTTTTTTGTCATTATTTTTTAAAGAATCTGTCAAATCTTTTTTCAAAATTTTTCTAGCATTGTCTGGGATTTATTTTTATGTCTACCTAAAGAGAGGCTGATACTGTAGCTGATAAACGTTTAAACATAAAAAAAAAAAATTAATTAACTGGCCATTCTAGTTTTTTTCTAGTCTGTATGCAGCTCATCAGATTAGAGACTATACTGTAAAAAGTGATATCTTAGCATCGAAAAATATTTAGCACCTACTCTAGTTGAATTACATTTTCTTAAAATATAAGCTTACAAGTAACAAAATATTAATTAAAAAAGTTATTTAATTATGTGCATTTTAAGAAATTATTATAAAAGATTATTCCACCTATTTCTAACAAAATTGTGCTAGTTTCTAGCATTTGTTTCTTGAAAGACGCAAAATTATCTGCCAATAGAACAAGAAATTTATGATAAATTTTTTTTTTAATTCTGTCTAAAAATAAGATTAATAATCTTATAATTGGCTTGTTTTAATTTTATAGTAAGAAATTTAGATAAATTTGACAACAAACCAAATAAAAGATTATTAAGCTTTAGTTGTTGTAAACTTTACAACTTTTTAACTTTGTGTTACTAAATTTTGAAAGAAGCAAACATATCTGCCAATAGACCAAGACATTTTTGCTTAAAATTTTTAGAAATAAGCTTAGTAATCTTATATTTGGTTTGTTGTAATTCTATTTTAAGAAAAAGTAGATAATTTTCCCAGATTAAAAGTGAAATATTCCACTTGCTAAGATGTCATTTTTTGCAGTGTAGAGCAGAAAGTAGAGGGTTTGAACAGACTTGTTGAACAAAATCTTTAAAGATAACTGGACAAAGATGTGTATTTGTCACTTTCAAAATAGATGCATCTCATCTGTTCAAATAATAATGGTGCGAGTTAAAAATTGCCCACAAATGTTAATGGTAACAACTTTTACCATTTTACCTAGCTTATTTTACTATTATTATTATTATTATTATTATTATTTGACTCTGTGATGCTATTGGCTGATCGGTTCTTCATGACTTGAGGATCTTGATAAATGAAGAAGTGTGGCGCTATTAGTCACAATAACAGCATTGTCGTATCGCCCACCTTTAGGTGTTTGGTGATGGGATTATAGGAAATCTAATCAAGTGTAGGAGGTGCTGGGTACAAACATGCCCTTTCCAGTTAGAATTATGGTGGTACAGCTAGTGTCCGAGCTCAGTAATAACCGCACGCTCCCAAACAAATCTGAGTGATCTTATGATTTAAAAATCCATTTTAATATTTTGCTTCGTGTGCAGAATGTTCCTGCATGTGACTCTGACTCGAGCGTTATTCCAGCACTGAGCTGTTTTTTATATACTAACTGCATGCCTGTGTTTGAACCGTCTCATTTTCTCAGACATGGTGGTGTAACAGAGGTCAGGACGCGACACCATGCTCACATGGCACACAGGGCGCATACTGTACACGCATATACTGTGTTTGGTATAAAAAAAGAGACCTTACACTCATTCCGGTGTGGGTCAGCGAGGTCAGTGTTTTAAACTAAAACAAAACTGTATCTAGTGCTTTCACACTTGGCAGTGTTTTTACAGTGCGGGCAAAAAGCGGCACACTGTAGCCATAGCAACCGTAGGGTTTTACTTATTCTAGATATTAGGTACAATGTCCTAGCAGTAGATGCATTTAATTTTTAGTTAGTTAGTTAGTTGAATGTCAAAAATATTTTTTAAGGTCGTTAACTTGATGATGTTCTTTCGGCTGCCCCCCTCAAGGGGTCGCCACGGGGCACCGTACAATCTGCAAACAACTTGGCACAGGTTTTTATGCCAGATGCCCTCCCTGATGCATCCCTCTCATTCCAGCCAGGCTTGGGATCAGCACTAATCATGCCCTGCCTCCATCAGCTGGTTTTTGGGCATTGGCTGGAAAACAATATTATTATAATTAGAAAATTATATTATTATAATATTCATCTTCAAAAAAGATTTTTTTTTTCACCAGCACTTTGTCCACCATGCTTGTTTTTCCCGCTTACTCGCCAGCTTGCGCCCTCATTGGTCGTTAGCCGAAAAAGTTGTTTTTAGTCATGAAAACTTTTTCCAGTTTATGAAGCAACCAAATAAATGTTGACTCCTACTGTCCTGTACAGTATGTTTTATTATAGGATTAGGTTTAAAATTGTCCATTGACGGTTGAATTAAGTGTGAAAGCACCACAAACAAGAACCTTAACACTGCACTACACACACACCTTCTTATTTCAGAACCAACAATATGTTTTAAAAAGCCAAGCGATCACATAACTTATTTAAACATAAATCTAGTTAGACTATGTACAGTAGCAGGTGAACCCTGGGGTCTCCTGTGTGGCATGGGAACACTCTCATCCTGCTCCTCTGGTACACTGAATGGGATTGATTTGAGTTTTGTGTAAAAAGAAAAAAAAACATGCTCTGGCATTGATCATCTCTTCACTTGTTCTCTTTAAGCCTCCCTGCCTATGACACTATGACTCGATTCCCACGAGCCTCGGCGCCCCCTCGCCATGGCGACTGGTGACACCAAGGAGGAACCTTTTTTTTTTTTTTTTTTTTTCCTCCTCAGTACTCAACAAAGGTACTGACTGACACTGGATTAGAAGTGATGAACACATTTTTATATTTGTGTGTCAAGTTCACATATCTCACACATTTTCATGAATGGCATCTGACAATTCAGGGTTTCCACAGTCCAGGACGGCACCTGTTATGCTAGGCAACCACAAAGTGTCCTACAGTGTCCTGTCAAATGTTTAATATCGAATATTAAAACCTAATATAATGGACCCCCAACTTTGACAAAGCCAACCCTGTTTTAATTGCTATAGCATTAAGGGCCGCCATCACTCAGGGGCCCCTGGAATCATGGTTACCTCACTTTACACCACCGCTAAATAGGCTACAGAAATTGTCCTTGCTGTGTTTTTCTATTTAAAAGAAGAGAGGAAAGCGTGGGAACCCTGGACAATGCTATTTGTTGTGCTCAGCCACTCACATCTCTCTTTGCTATTTAAATCTTCCATTCACATGTACAGTATCTTCCAGTATTTATTCTGTATTGCATATAAGAATGATAACAAAGCTTAACATTTTCATACAGTGTTCTGTGTGACTTTATAATGTATGTGTTTAACACATGTGGTCTCCTATTTGTTGGCATTTTCCAATCTATCATAACACGGTTGATTTTTGCTACGGATTGGTACAAATTCACAAATCGTGAAGAGTATGGGTATCGGCACGGTAACAAAATTCACGACGGAGCTGTTGCTTATTATGACTCGTAGGTCTGCAGTATGTTTCCGAAGACCTCTTTGTTGTCATTTGTGGCTTCAGTGGTCAAAATTAGGCAGCCAGGTCACATACAGTATTAGTGAGATGACGTGTCATGAGGCAGCAGCGAGTTTTGAGCAGTTTTGAGCAGTATATGGTATCACTGGTTATTTGGCATTTCTGAAATGCTGCGTTTTTGTAGAACTCGTTTATTGCAGGCTTCCGTAGCACTTTGTCATTATCGCAGGTCTGTGTCGCATTTTGTTGGTTATTGTAGGTCTCACCATCGCAGTTTGTTAGTTATATCTCTCCATAGCACTTCATCATTTATTGTAGATCTCTGTTTTTTCTTCTGATCTCTCTGCACTGTTGGTTGTTGTAGGTTTCCGTAGTACTTTGTAGGTTATTATAGGTCTCTCCGTAGCCCTTTCGGTTATCAAAGGTCTCTAGGTCTAGGTAACAGTAGGTCTATCTGTTGCATCTTGTTGGTCACTGTTGGTCTCTGTAGCACTTTGTTAGCTATCGTAGGTCTCTCTGTAGATCTTTGTTGGTCATTGTACGTCTCTCCGTAGGACTTTGTTACTGTAGGTCACTATGTAGCACTTTATCAATTATTGTAAACCTCTCTGTAGCAATTTCCTGATCATTTTGTTGGTTATCGTAGGTCTTTCCGTAGCACTTTCAGTTACCTAAAATCTCGCTGTTCTGTTTTTTCTGCACTTTATTGCGATCTCTGTAGCTCTTTGATCGTTATTTAAGGTCTCTGTAGTTCTTAGTTGGTTACCGTTGGTTTCTCCGTAACACTTTGTCGATTATCGTAGATCTCTCCATAGCATTTTGTCTGATATCGTAGATAACGCTGTTGCACCGTAACAGCTCCGTAAAAGCATGTCAGAACCCTGCCAAGCCATAATTTTTAAACTGTAGTGATTTGTAGCAGAAACTGAGAAATGGTCTTTAAACTAAACATTTAATGTGCTTCCTTAAAGATCTGTGATCATCTCTCTTTCTCTCTCCCCTTACTTTCTGTTTGTAGTGCTGCTGGAAACTGATTTAAACTCTACACTGTGAGTCTTTGGCCATTTTTAAATCTTTCCTTTATCTACACAGGGGTACCAACATTGGTAGATTAAAATGAATCACAGCATTCGCCAGGATGCAGAAGACACATATTTATTTCTAAAAGAAAACATATTAAATTTACACCCAGTTGTAGATGAACTTTGAGCCTTGTGAATTAACTAAAAGACCAATTAGCCATCTTTAGACATATTGTGTTAATAATGTTGGCACCTCTGCTTACATTCTTAAGTATTCTTTGAGCTTATGAGGCATTATATCATCATCCCTCTGCTTTTTCAGACTCACCTGATGAACAGCAGTCCCAGTTTAAAGCGGGGATGGGATCAGAAGTGGACGCCCTGACACACTGACGCAACAACCACACTGGAATTGTTATAAACGTTTTACCTGGATAGATATTTATGCTTGGCGAACATCACATCAGACCGGTACAGCTATCATGGAGCCAGGGACATAATCATACACCATTCAGCCAGTATACAGTACACAGTAGATACATGAATTCTTGTTTACAGTCATGGTGCAGTCAGGTTTTTTTTATTTTTTTTGTGCTTCGACATTCTACGTTCATTTTTGATTTCCTGAACCTACCTCTCCAGCTTGTCTGAGGGACAAGAGTGGAGGATTTTTTGTGTGTGTGTGTAAGGCATTAACTACCTGCAGCACAAATTGCTGTTTAAAGGGACCATGCCGTTTATGAGCCAACAACCTTATATAATATATATGTATATGTGTATATATATATATATATATATATATATATATAAAAACATGCTTGTATATGTGCTAATACTGTTGTGATGATGCAATATGGGATCGCTCTCGAGCCATGCGGAGGCTGATGAACTTTTGTCTTGATGTTTATGGTATAGTTAACGTCACCCTGAAATCACACACCATCCTCGCCACTTCTGCATCTGGAAATCTTCAAGATGCATTTTTGTACATGTATAATACCATGTCAGACTTTTTAGATGAAATAACAACGTGGACGTTTTCGATGTAATTTAGTTTCTATGAATGGATATTTTTAAAGCACTGCCCTTCTTATAATACTAACAAAAGCTCGTGAGCTGGAGTTTTTAGGCGTAGTTCTATAACTCTCCACACACAAAACTGATGCCAAATCCTATTTTTGTAGATCTCAGGTCTCTTAACTATAATAAACCTTGGCTATTTCAAATGATATGTAATTGGTAAACTATCAAAGTGTGAATGTAACACGTCACTGTAAAAGGAAAAAAAAAACGGCTATGTACTTTTTAAACAAGTGGTACCAGGAGCAAATTTCGTTCACTGCTCGTTTGTTGCTTGGCCTTTATATTTCTGTATGTATTAATAATAATAATAATGATAATGATAATGTCAGGTGCTAGATATTTTTTGATCATAACTGTTCATAATGTGAGAATTCTTCTTTATGATATGACAGTGTTATGCAGGCCTTGAATAAAATGTTTACCTGATTTCTTACAGCCCACTTAAGTTTCCCAGAAGTTGGTTGTGGTTTTAATGTTTGTCCCAGCACATTACAAACTACAATACACAGCTCAGAACATACTGTATCACATGCTGTTTATCAGATGAGGTGGTTGCCAAATGTAGCTGGTTTTCAATTACAGCTGCTTCTTAAAGTGTAAGAAAATAGTTTTAAAAAGATTGGCGCGATTATAAAAGGTCATATAGTTTGATAAGATCAGATTGATCTACTCCAGAGCGGTGGGTGCATCAGGGTAAGAAGGGAAGCACATGAAGCGATGCTCCCATCATCCACAGTGTCCACCGTACAAGCCTCTGGAGACAGTGTTATGATCAGGGGTTGCTTCAGTTGCTCAGGTCTAGACTCAGCAACATTGTGTGGCAATAAACTCAAGTCAGCTGATGACCTGAATGTACTGAATGACCAGGTCATCACATCCATTAAGTTGTCTTCCCCAATGATATGGGTGTGTTCCAGGAATCAAATTGTAAAATATCCTGGAAGTATAATTTACATGCATGGACCGGACGCCATAGAGTCCTCACCTTAACACTAGAAGCGCCGCGCCTGTGTGACCTACTTATAACGCGGTTCACGGTCATTTTGACCGCCTATTGTTTTGAATGGGAAGCTGTCGCTGTATATATATCGTTATATATTTTATAATGGTATTAGTTTTTGCTTCAATAAATATTCTATATTTAATATCAGTAGCGTAATATTTCCACAGCAGTAGCGACAGGTATCCAAGGTGCTTATGTTACCATAACGGAAAAGTGAAGTTGTTCAGCTGTGGTAGATCTGATTTATT
>JAQQZS010000002.1:6386969-6401257 GCA_030068045.1 Platyallabes tihoni
TACAGAGTTTAATTTTTTTTTACAGTTTCGGTTGTTGGTGTGCCTTGTGATTTTTTTCAATTAAAAATGTACCTTGGGTCAAAAAAGGTTGAAAAACACTGCTTTAGAAGTAACTAAAAAAGTAGCTATAAAATCAGCCCAATACTGTTTTTCCCAATAGATAGACAGACAGACAGTCAGTGCCCAAAATTAACATCCAGTAATACTAAAAATAACAGAAAAGCACACCATGAAGGTTGGAAACTACTAGACAGCAGTTTTGTATTCTTGGCTACTTTACATTTTAGCAATGGTTGGGCTTTTTAGTTTATGTAGTATATACCTGTACATGCTTTCTCTCTCCTTCTCTCTAGAATCTTCTTACTTTCCTTCTCCAGTGTTTTCAACAGCTTCTGATTGCTCTGTCATACTGAGTGTCTCTCTCTCTCTGTCTCTCTCTCTCTCTCTTTAACTCTAAATCTTAAACTCTTAAAAGTCTTTTCAGTATATCTGTATGATGATACAAATTATGTTGTCTTATTCATAAAACAAATGTTACTCAGTGAAGGACAAACGCGCTGTTTAGTGGGGAGGTGAAGACACCCTAGGTGACAGGTAGAGTGTTATAAAATTTGTGAATGCAATACAATTTTTAGCATTAAGTTTATTAAAGAGTTGGTTTAATATTATTATTAATAATAATGATATGGTTAGCATAATTTTAAGTTCATTGTGTTTGATCTACGAGGGACAGTCAAGTCAAACCGGGACATTTGCTTGAGCCAGAATGACAAAACACTTTATTTCTCTATATAATCCCCTGCTACACTAATGCACTTATCCCAGCGTTTCACTATACAAGGCTTAGACACCATAAAGGCAGAAAGTTTTCTCAGCACCAAGCATGTGGAAATGACTTGGAGTGAGGTCAGGACTGTATGGGGACGTAGCAATAACTCCCAGCCAAGTTCCAGTAATGTGCCAGCGTTGTGGAGGCAATATGACTCAGACTCTGAACTGTTCTTTTTTCATTTTAATTTGACACCCCACCACTTTCATTTTGGTTATTTTCACTTCTTCTCTCAGCTGAAATCTGATTAGTCAAGCAGTATAAAAGAAGAGTAAATAGAATGTTGTTTAAGGTTTTGCCATGAAAGAGCGCATTACAAATGCATTCCATAGGTTGGACTGCAAAATATTCATTGGCAGTTAAGATAATTCCTTACATAGGAACATAGCCTTAGGCGCCTTGTTTTTGGCCTCTCTCCTGCTTACTGTATAATCAGATCAGTTCTGTAGCTCCTTTAACAAGAGACAGTGCCACAAAGCAGGGTGAGAGAAATCTCGGGTGTAGATTTAGATCCTTAAAGAGCAAGCTAGAAACGAGAGTGGAAAATAAAATGTCCTTGAGAAAACATGAAGACGAAATGGCAAGAGGAAGCAGGAATCATTACAGTATACAGACATAGAAAAATAAACAGCAAGTTGTACTTTTTGTGTTGAAAGTAAGAGCTTATTCTACTGTAAATAAGTGAATTGGATCTCAAGATGATTATAGTAGCAGGTCAAATGCAGGTAAATCTACTGAAGCTCATTGTATGAGGTTTGGTTTGACATTTGTATGAAAGTTAATATTAAATTTGTTGAAGTAAAGTCAATGGTTTTCTCCAGGTGAATAGATAAATTGCTAATCATACTAATCATACATATTTTCTTTTTATTGTTTCCCAGATTATGGTACACCTAAAAGCCATCACCCTGATCCTGATCATTTGCGTTATGCAGCACTTGCTTCAGGTGAACGCTCAGGCGAAGAAGGGAAAAGGAAGGCAAAAGCAGCCTCCGAAACCAACCATACCTACTCGTAACCATAAGAAAAGCGCCTCAAAACCCCCAAAAGACAACAAAGCATTATTTAAAGGTCGGATCGGAAACAAAGATGGGATGCAGTGCACGTGGGCAGCCACAGAAAGCAGTGTTGAGCACGATGGTGGATTCGTCTTGAGCATCACCTGCAAAAACGGCACTGAAAAGACTCTCCAATGTCAGTACACTGCGAAACCCAGGTTGTGTCCCGAGTACACATCTGGTGTTGATGCGTTTTGGAAACAGATCGGCCGCTCTCTCAAGAAGCAGAAGAAGTTATGCCATGACTCTAAATCTTTGCTCAAGGCCAGAATGTGCAGAAAAGCACCGAGGGGTGCACACTTCGCTCTGAGAACCGCGCCAAAGGGTGATCCGAAACCTGCGAGGAAGAACAAGAACAAGCCGTGCAAAAACCTTACTAATAGACAAAAACTGGCTGAGGAGTATTGCAGCAGCTCCTGGTCTACATTCTGTACCTTCATCTTTGCTATGGTTGAGACTGAGGATTGTTAAATGGGACACGACTCAGCTATGGACTACAGCCATCTCTTAACAATACAAGATTAATGTCAAACCAGAATTTTAATAGTTTTCAAAGAGACCGTCACTGTTTTTGAAATCCTGCTTACGATATTTTACATTGACTTTATAGGGCCAAAAGTTTGTGGTCACCTGATCATTACATCATTCTGTAAACTGCTGCCACAATTATCTCACTCACGCGCTGTCACTCATCATCTATTGCTTTATCCTGTATACAGGGTCATGGGAGGTTGTCAATCCATGTACTTGACATGGAAGGAAACTGGAGTACATGGAGGAACGCCACCTAGCATGGGGAGAACATGAAAACTCCACGCACACAGACCCAAGGCGGGAATTAAATCGTGCTGCCTGCCACAAATATGGAAGCACACAATTGTTTAGGATGTCTTTGTATACTGTAAGATTACCCCTAAGGTGAATTTCTACACTGGAACTAAAAACCTCAAATTTCTTCCAGCATTCTGATGCCCTGCTGCATAAAGACACGTTGGACATGTTGATCACAGAACCCCACTGAAGTTATTCATGCTATTTTGGGATGAACTGGACCACCGATTTCATGCCTCCATGCCTCATCACCCATCGTCAGTACCTGATTCTAATTAATGCCCTCGTGGCTGAATGGACAATTATAATAACTTTCAACCTCCCAGAAGGTTGGAGTTTATTATAACAATAAAAGAGGGATTAAAGCTGGTCAGAGGTCCTCAAACTTTTGGCAATATACTGTGCGTAGCACGCTGATAACAGTGATGGAAACCATAATTTCAATAGATTTTTTTTTGTTCAACTTTCTGTAAAGACACCCTTCTAACTAAACCATGCAGTGCAGTAAGGATATTCAGAAAAACTACATATTCTAGCATAAAAGATTAGCTTTCAAGCACTGTATAATCAACATGTAGGGGGGGGGGAAATATTTTTACCTTTTTTTTTCTTTTTTTTTTTAATGTGATTTAGGTCTTAGTGTAGCCAGACAAGTATTTATTTGAAGTTTATAAAATAATGAATCTGTTTCAGAAAGATACACTGAAGAAAAGTTTAAGCTAATTAGCTTGCTAGCAAATGTTTCAACTTTCTGTTTGATGAACTAAAAAGAGGTGGAGGGTTTCCTTTTCTTTTTTTTAAGGCTATCATGTTGAAGTTCTGTGCTTAATGGCTTTAACGTTGGTGCATCATGACTCAAATGTACAGACTTAATTTTGCAGTGTAAATCATAAGCATAAGGTATTTTTCCCTTTAGGCGCTTAACAACCTGTGTCTCATCAATATTTGTCCATCCATTACACAACAAGTGCCACTTTAGGCACCATTTTGAACCTTAAAGACTGAGTGAAATGTGAATAGGTTCACGTCATTAACTCCGGCGTGATATCACTGTCCCAAAACTGAACCACTTTAAATCCACATGACGTTGGCCACCTTTCTCTAATCAGCTCTCAGTTTTTTGTAAGATCGAGTCTATTCAAACGTTTAATCATCATTCATTCTTTAACGACACACACACATTCCCAGAGGTACCATAGTCATAAAATATAAAAGAGCTCAAAGCTCCTACATCACATGATTCAACCTGAAGAACATGATTCACTTCCTTTGGAAAAATCGTCTTTGTTGCATTTTATAGGTTATCTATTGAATAATAACAAAAACCTTTAGACACGCCCTGTTTAATAAAAGCAGCAAGTCGTAATGGAAAAAGAGAATCCGATAGCAGTGTTTCACGGATGCATAGTGCCTTGGGGGGTCAAATAGTGCTACATGAAATCACATTATGTTTCAAGGGTATTTACTCAGATCAGCCATAATAGTAACATCACCACCCAGGCCTCAGCTAAGGCCTTGAGGACCAGAGGATGGTCTGTCTGGTTCAATCCCACAGAAAAGCCTTGGGTGTAAAAAACTTTAATGCTGGCTATGATTGGAAGGTTTCAAAAGTCTTAGAGTTCAAGATTGTCCAAATTCTCCAGTTCTCAATCCGATCATGCATCCATGGGATGTACTGGACAAGCAAGTCCGATCCATGGAGGCCTCATCTCGCAACTTATATCACTTAATGGATCAGCTGGTAATATCCTGGTGCCAGGTACCATAGCACACAGAGCCCCAGAGGTCTTGTGGGGTCACGTCCCAAAGGGGTCAGTGCTGTTGTGGTGGCACGAGCTGAACAACCGACCTACACAGCATTGGAGTTAATGTTGTATTTTTGAATGTTATGGCTGAGCTGTGTGTGTAAAAGAATGTTGTATAAATGTGTTTATAAAACAGCTCTATAAACAAGAAATTATCAGGTGAGTGACATTTCAGACACAATATGGTCAAATGTTTTGTCTGTTCTTGCTCCGCTATCAGAAACAGCCTTTGAAGAAACTACAATCACTTTGTTGCACATTGGATATCTTTTTAGATAACTCACATTAATTTGTACATTCACGCTAAATATGCTTCTGGTAAATTTGGCCTATTTTTTTTTTTTTTTCATTGAAGTCAAAAGTTATATTGAGGAAAATTTACCACTAATACTACTGTAGTATAATTTCAAGCTAGGACGTGTCCTGCATGTAACACAAAGGTATGGTAACACACACGGTAAAATGTCTCGGCATGCTTATACTAATTATATTCACTCTTCAAAATCAGATTAGTGGAACTAACTGTTAAATAATCTTAATGAAGGAATGTGTCCAAAATCCAGGGTTTTGAAATATTTTTCATGTCAGAGAAGTGAACTATGAAATGTTTTAGAGGCTTACGTTCTGGTTTAATTAGTGTACAGGATACCTAATCCCCCTACACACACATACACACACATTTAGGTACAAACCTAATCCGAGTCTCAGGAATTGTTACTTCCTGGTAGGCGATACCTTTTTGAAATATTTCTATTAATACCAAAGTGGCCTGATTACGCACGTCACTCCTGTGCTTCCTGATTGGCAGATGGATTGACTAATTTTTTATTTTTTTTTTTAATAAAATATGCCCCAGCTTTGCAGAGAAAGGATTTGGGGCTATGAATGCAGTGAAAGGGTTTAGGCTGGGCAACGACACACACACACACACACACACACACACGTATCAGCATGTACACACACCTGCACAAATAATACCTCTGGGAATTTTTATCAGTTCAGACTATATTTTAACGCTGTGCGACATTATTTATTGGCTAATAATGTGTTCTTTTTTTATAATATTTACAATAAAAATAAGAAGCTCTAATGGTTTATCTGTTGTGCTGGCAACCTGAAGTTCTTTATCTCGTAACTTATTTTAGTTTTAAAACATTTTACTTATTTTAACGCAATAAAGTAATAAATTACGGCCTTATCTGTCTTATCTTTCAAGCTTGACATGCTATACTCTTGTTTTCCTGGCAGACATTTTTAGTCATTTTAAGCAATTTGTTCTAAACTGTTATGCTGAAAATAAATAAAAATATCTCAGTATATAATTACTAATCTTGTCTCTGGCTTTATTGTAATTATAACAGGAAATACAAGATAAATCTGAGTAAAGTATATTTAAGGTATTCTCATTTAGTGAGATGCAGTTATTGCAGTGTATATTTTACTTAGTATAGCTATGTTCTTAACCATATGAAAAGAAAAAAAATATTAATGTCCCCTCCTTTCTGATTAATATTTATGACTGCTGTTAATGGGCTCCTGGTCCTGTTTAATGAAATCATTACTACTTGTGTTGCCTACAAATATTTTATGACATTATTTATTTACATCCACATATTTTCATTTAATGACACAAAGCAAAATGTCCCATAAGAAAAATGTCTCATTTTGAGCATGTCTGAATTAATCGGCTTTCTAGTAGTTGTTGGTCTTTCGGCTGCTCCCAACAAGGGTTCACCACAGTGGAAAATCCGATACTCACAAAACTTGGCCCTGGTTTTTACACCGGATGGCCTTGCTGATGCAACCCTCCCATTTTTGATCAAGGCTTGGGACCGGGACAGCGTCCAGTGGCTGGTGTTTTGGGTTTGAATTGAACCCGGGCCTTCCGCATGGCAGGCAGGAAATCCACCAAAGCCTGTAATCTACTTTCTAGTTCCTGTTTTTAAAACCATATAATCAGTGCCAGGATGATGTGGTGTGTCCAGTGACAAATTGAAGAAACTGTTACCACCCTGAAGTTGAACTTCTTATTTATGAAGAAGTTTTATTCCACTTATGCTACAGCAATTTGGCCAGGCTACATTTTTTATTTATTAAAGAACAAAACATCATAAATTTTTTCCATATATGATGATGTTCATTTTTAGGCTGTCAACAAAACAAAATTGGCCAAAACACATTATTGATGCTGATTTTATCTTTTTTTTTTTATGTTACACATATAATACAGGAAATGTGTTTGCCAAAAAAGCAACTTCTGAAGTTTATGTAAAATGGAAGTGACCAATCTATTTAAAGATATTAAATATGTTCGTAGGTATCAGATACTAATAAAAAGAAACACTGAGAAAAAATGCAATGTACATAACAGTGGCCTAATTGCACTATTATTGTGTTTTTGTGGGGTTAGGTGAGTGTCCAGCTTTATTTGATTAAGTTGATGAACTGGATTTGACCTATCAATACATCTCTGCCACCTACTGGCACAGCAATGCCATTACTAAAACATTACTGTATGTCTATTATGTCCAGAGGTTATATACTGTACAGGGGCAAGGCACAAACATTATAAATATGTCCTTAATGCCCTAATGGTGACTACTTAATATAACTAATGTGACTACAATCTGTAAATATGAGGGAGCAAAATAATGCCCAAGAAATAGAAACTTGCTGAAATGAGAATTAATTGTTTGTTCATATAGTGCAATTTTAGTACCATAGCCTATATTATACTGTATCTGCTTCTTGCACTGTAAATGCTTCAGTTAACCATCTTTGCTTTCATTTTTCTCCAATACTACTGTATCATAACTCTTACTGTACATTATATTTTATAGTTTGATATCTATATATTCTCTGAATGTATTTATTAGATTGATTACACTTACTTTTTACTTGCAATTATACAGTAATATGTGAATTTAATTCTAGGATTAATAAAACAATATATCTATCCATTTAGCTAGCAAGTAGCATACAAATATATTTATAACCCTGGTGGGTAGAAAAACTGGTCTCTTACTGGAGACCCATGTTTATAAATGTCTTCTTTATAAAAGAAAATGCTTAAAATGTTAAAAAGAATGTTTCATATTCACAATAATAGAAACTTCAATCAGGGGGTGTCCAAACTTTTCTATATCACTGATCTATCTATCTATCTATCTATCTATCTAAATTTCTCTTTTTAAGTTCAAATGCCGACATCAAGCACAGTGCATTATTAATTTCTGTTCATCTTCCCAAAATACAGTAATTTGTCTATTTTTGCATTATTATCTTGTTTTATTTTCCTTGTTCCCACAACTTAATGATCTCGTTCTTACCCCTCACTTAATCATATCCATGCTTCATTTTTATTAATTAGAATTATCCCCATGGCTCGTTAGGCCCTAGAAATCAAATTATGGCCTATTACAAGGTTAAAAGTAAACTTCAACACCATGACAACTAAAGACACAAAAAACACTCTAAAGGCAACCATTTGTGACATAATAGGGAATGCTTTTTTTTTTTTTTTTTTTAATCTGAAATCAAATGTATAAAAGTGAAAATGTAATGAGTGAAAAAAAAAGGTTTATTTTAAAATCAATAAACTTGTTCCTTTAGCTGCTGTAGTGGAGACACTGGTACCTTCATACTGTTTCAATAATTACATCAACCACTAAATTACTGAATCATGAATAGATTAAAGTCTATAAGAAGAAGAAGACATGAGTTTAGATGTGACAAGCGTATATTTTATGATTTGATTGCAATAAATTAAGTTTATATATTCCTAATATAAAACATGTTATATACTGGAGCTTACCTACAGTATGAGTAGGAATTATAGAAAAGCTGAATATTAATAATTAGTAGATGAGAAAATCTCATGTTAATAAATAAAAGTGAGAATTAATCATCTCCACCACAGAGGTAGAGCAGGGCCTTTCCGTAATCACCATCAGTATCCTCCTGCAGATCAATAAATAAATAAATAAACATTATCATTAAAAAAATCTGACAAAGATATAGTAATAAGACAGTTGGGTTTATTCTGCTCTGTGTGTGTATGTGTGTGTGTGTGTGTGTGTGTTTGTGTGTGTGTATGTGTGTGTGTGTGTGTGTGTGTGTGTGAGAGAGAGAGAGAGAGAGAGAGAGAGAGATAAAAGCAGTGCACCAATGGTCCTACTTCAGCACTTCCGGTTCACACCATGCTCTAATACACTGACCTTCGCTTTTATGTGTGTGTGTGTGTGTGTGTGTGTGTGTATGTATTGCACCTGCCTGTATGGTACGGTACAGTGACTCTCCATACATCTTCTTGTATTGAGCTCTGATGTCCAACATGTCCTCCTCACTCCTGGACACCATGATCCTCATCAGAGTCTCGTCATCAGTGCCGGCACGCTGGGGAAAACAAAGCAGCAAATAAAGCACAGACTCTTTCCCAGTGTATATAAACTAAAATGGCAACAATTCCTACCCTCATAGAGTCACGTAGGGCGTAAGCGAAATATCCAGATACACTTTTCACACATTTTACTGGGAAACAAGAAGTTTAGCCAATTAATTTGCATTCTAGTGAGACTGCTTTCCAAAAATGTTCCATGTTCCTTTTGCATTTTTCTTACCCACTGCTACGAGCAATGTTTCAAGGTTGCCAGTAAACTCCCCACAAATACTCTCTTCAATGTCACAGCCGGCTATCTGTTTATATACAGCGAACACTAGAGAAAAGAAGAAGGAACAACTTGAAGCATGAATAGTTTCATTACAGTTTACTAGAATATGATTACTTTGTATGTAGTACTTCAATGTACAATGCACCCATCATGCATAGTGGCCACTGTATACAGTAAGCGTCTGGAAGTAGTGTTAGGATCTGGGGTCAACCGTAGGCTACGGTTATGAAGGTCCCAGGTTCGAACCCCCACGACCACCAAATTCCCCCTGTTGGGCCCTTCAGCAAGGCCCTTAACCCTCAACTGCTCAGATGTATAATGAGATAAAATGTTAGTTGCTCTGGATAAGGGCGTCTGCCAAATGCCCAAATGTAAATAGTAAATGAGTGGTTCTGGAAGAATGAGAAATCATTTTCACACATGAATTGGCCACAACGTTGCATGCTAATTAATGCTAAAGACTTTTCTTTAGCCATGCAGTGTATCTAGTACTAGTAAAGGGTAACCTATGACACAACCAGTATGTTATGTACAGTAGTAACTGCTTATTCCATATATGAGGTGGTATCAAAAAAATTCAAGACTAGTTTTGTACCACAGCACAAGGCTGCACACACAGTCACAGGGATCACCGACTTTCATAAGTCAGTGTGCCAAAAGACATCGTTCTGCGTACACCGGAAGCTGTGCAACTGATGCTATTCTGACCATCCTGCTTTTTCATCATGGACAGCAATCAAACAGTGAACTTGAGATTCTGTGTGAAACTGGACAAATCTGCCACAGAAACGTTTGACATGATTTGGCAAGTTTACAGCAATGCTGCAATGAGTCGTTTGAGATGAGTGGAACAGAAGAGCAGAAGAACAACACTGGAAGACGACGGGAGATCGGGAAGACCTTCAATAAGCTCAAGCCACCAAGCCATTCGGCAACTTGCAAGTCCATTATCGAAAAAAGGAAAGGTCCAAGTGCATGCTTCTTGTCTTGTGCCAACCCATTGCAGGGCACAAGCACACACAGACTCAAACACCAGGGACAATTTGGAAATTCCAATCAACCTACACTGTATGCCTTTGGACTGTTTGAGGACACCGGAGTACATAGAGGACAATAAAACATTTTTATACATGTAATACACGATACATGTGTTGGTTGTGGGAATCATACTACCCTATTGTTGGACATGTATTGTTGGACATGCATTCTGGGAAATGCATCCAGCACCGTTGTTTGTTTTATTCCTTATTTGAGTGTAACTCTCAGACTTTCACAAAATACTATAAGATTTCCTAAGGCAATAATTCAGTATTAGATAATAATATTCATGATTCATGACACTTAATCTACTATAACACGATATAATACGATTGGGTTTAGTAGCCTCTGATTAATCTGGGACATACGGTCCTCAGAAGAAAGGCAGTTTAATCACATTTGAGATTTAGAGATAAACTATTTTAAACTTATGTAAATTACCTTGCCTCAGGTGCTCGATGCTCCTGTTGCCCAGGATGTGGACGAACTTTTCTTCATCTGTGCCAACCTTCTTCGCCCCGGCGTTAAACAATTCCTGAAACATGACCAGCGAGACACCTTTGAAGTGAACCTGCATATCGATTTACCTGTAAATTCCCCTTAAAGCACCTCGTCACACCGCTGCTGTATTAAACTAGTAATCAAGAAGCAAAGAAACCATCCGCATCATTATTATTTGAATATCCTGTGATTGTTTCATGTGATTGTTTCATTTATGCAAGATACCTTGGCGTCTTTCTCCGCTTGGCTTTCATCCACTCCCTCCGCCCTTTCCCCCTAAAGAGAACAAAAGCACATTAAAAGTCAAGATGCTTTGCAAGGCAAGACCGATATCAGCCTACAGTTCCTGATTAGACAAAGCTGATGAGCTTTACTCAACCTGGCAACTCCTGGGATTGAGTTACCAGCTGTTTACTTCCAAGGTGCATTTAATCCTCACGCTTGCACCACAGTTTTAATCAGATAGTGGTGAGATCATGATCACCTCTCTCACTGTTTCCATGGTTTCAATTTATCATCACACATCTTGATCATCTTAACCTCTATGCCTGAACTAACTGTAGCTTGACCTTTTGCCCTTGTGGCACCTTCTGGTTTCATTCCATTGGTGTTGTGTTTAATTGATGCTTTTCTGTCTATGTGGTAGCCGTTAAACTCCTAATTTATTATTTAGGTCTGGGACTTAAAGAATACTAGGTAAGAATAGCCATAAAATATTCAGGAACTGTTTCGAAAAACATATGAAATGTCTGTAATTTCAGAAGTAAGTGATAGTCACAAGTGGAGTGTAAGGGGTTAACCAACTTGCTCAAGGACGCCACAGCAGATCAAAGGCACTAAATGACTTGCATCATTTTGCATTTGCATTTGCTTATTTTTTTTTTTTTATCTTTTAACATGAAAAGATGTCAAGTTACACAGTGTACCTGTAAAAGCATAACCAACAACCTCTGGTAATGTCCAGACGTATCTCCCATGATGTCCTTCTCCAGCTTGCTTCCATACTCTAGGTTTTCGAACAAGAACAAATGATTAAAGATGAATCAAATCTTACTGGAGTCAGACGATTTTCCTTCTCCAGTTTCTGGATTATGTGACACTCACACTGACATCTGGTGTATATTTATGCCTATTGTGTGACAATGGGTTTCTCACAATAGAATAATACTGTAGAAAATCTTCTTTAGAGCTACAGTAGGTCTTGGAGTCCACTTGAAAATTTCACTTGCTGTACATGTATCTAGATGTATCTCACAGGTCTTTATGATGATCACCATCACTAGAAATGTATTGGATGTCCTCATATTTGATTAACCTGGCGGTAATGCTAGTGTTGTGGCTGATTGATCTACATACTGTATACAGCATGATCTTTTTCTCAGGTATGGTAAAGTTTACCTTTTTTGTATATCTTGGTGATCTCCTTTATCTGCTCAGGTGTCCTGGAGGCCAGGATCTCAATCAAGATTTTATCATCAGTACCTGTACCCTGTAGTATATGACAGAAGAGATATAATATATATAAATATTCTTAAGAAAAATTATTAATATATAATATAAACAACCATTAGTTTAGATACTATGCGATTTAAAAAATATATATTTGTTTTATGAGTGAACCGTTATAGGAAGTTTAAAAAAAAAAAAGAAAGAAAGAAAATGAATGTGCCAAAAAATAGAACTAATAATAAAGTGTTTAATCTTAATGGTTTAATTTATTAAATGAAATGTGTAAAATGTAATTACTGGCAAATCTCTGTAGTATATAAGGATATTTAAATACTAGAGATGTACTCTTATTGAAAAATAATTAATTTCATGCTTCTGCTTGTCTTTAGTCTTGGCTTACTTTCCTTTACCAGCCTAACCCATGTTGTCATGTTCTCTTTAGATCAAATAAAAAGATCAATCATCTGTAATATTTAAATGGTGGTGAATCATTTTAGTACATTTGCCAATTCTGGATCTCTTGATCAGAGTGAAAGTGTCATGTTTCTTATTTTAAACACCACAAGATGTTTTATTCAGTTCATTTATATGACTGGAAATGATTTTACGGTCTCAAATATGTGAAAAGCCACAAACAGAGACGAGAGCATTGTGACAAGACCTTGATAGCCTTATGGAGCTGATCTGCATCGTACACACGAGGTGGAGACATGAGAGCCACGATCAAGTCCTCCAACTTCCCTCCCAGCTCTGACTTCAGGTCTTTCACCAGATCCTAGAAGGAGAAGGGGGCAGAAAAATAGATGGGCTATAAAAAAAATTGTATATAGTCATTGACTGACTGAAAAGTAATTGAGGTCTTGAGCTTGACAGCGCTGTTAATAGAGCTTCTCTATAGAGTCATACTTCACAAACAAGTACAGGTCAGGGGGTCTGAAAAAGTTTTCTAAATCCATTTATCATGTTTTTCTGCAGATGCAGATGCTTTTATATAGTCGAGAATTCTTCAGGTTGCCAACTTCAATACGAGTTCCATTTATCTTTAGCAAATACTATCCGGCAATACAGATCATCAAACTCTGACAGAGTGAGAGGCCATAAAGTGCCTGAGATTTATAACTAAGAATATTAAGTTCTGGATAGTGAAAGAAAACATGTTAGATCAACGATAAAGGAACGAATGTGAACATGAGCTTGTCTCACTTTGCCATGTGCTTTCTTATATGCCGCCTTGATCTCTTGCCTCTGGTCGTTGTTCCGGGCAGGTAAAAGCATGAGGATGGTTTCTTCATCAGTGCCTACGCAGAAACCCCCACACACAGAGATAGATGAATGATTCAACCTTCTCAAACCACATGTAAAAACATGCTGAGTGAACGTTAGATCCTTTTATAATTATCACAAAATTGGTGATAAAAGTGTTTGCAATTTGATGACACTTTATTACTTTAATATCACGTGTAATTATACAACAGTTAGGTTAGACCGAGCAATCTGAATAGACGAAAGGCAATCCATATGTGATGATAATGGACAGTAACAGCACTCGGCCATTTATTTTATATGTATCATTCTGCATGACATGGGTGAAAGTAGGACTGGATGGTCTACAGTACTGAGGAGACAGCAGCTGCCTGACAAAACCCACATCAAAAAACAGTCATGGAAGCACTTTCAGCAAGAAAACACATCTGATAAAGTTATGTCATCTTAAACTAAATTTTTAATATAACTTCTTTTTTTTTTTTTGCTTTTAATATTTTATATATTTATAGGTTCTAACACAAGGCTGAATCACAAATCTCTCTCTAATCCCTGATCAAGGGCACTACTTTGAGTGGAACAAGGGATTATATACCCTACACCCTATAGTGCGCTAGCTTTCCATTTAACGCTGTTAGGGGTTCAACCCCAGAACCCAGAAGTTAACTGATCTGATATTTTAAAACAAAATAAATGGAAATATAAAGTAAATCTTTCATTTACATAGTACAGGTAAGAATAAAAGAAATTTATTTAAAACAAGGCATGGTGGTGTAGTGGTTAGCACTGTCGCCTTGCACCTCCAGGGTCTGGGTTCGATTCCCGTCTCTGTGTGCATGGAGTT
>JAQQZS010000002.1:6404640-6415672 GCA_030068045.1 Platyallabes tihoni
AGCCTCCTGGGATAGGCTCCAGGCCCCCCGCGACCCTGATCACAGGATAAAGCGGTATAGAAGATGAATGAATGAAGGATAAGTTATATATGTTAATGCTGTGGCCTTATTTTAGTCATAAATAAAATACACGTTGTCTATGTAAAATAAACTATGTATGTAGTTTACTGTATGGATTGACATACTACAGTATGTTAGTTATATTATAACGTATAAGTTATATTATATAGTTTGTGTATATTATATAACTGTGTATTTGATTCTGTAAATAATCTTAGTTAAGAAAACCTTGCCATTTTTCAGAAAATACAGCAATATAAGTTAGAAAAAAAAAATTACTATTAACACTTTCTTCATATTGGTAACTGGCCAAAATAATTATAATAATGATTAAAATATTATTTTGTTCATATTTTGATTCCCATATTGACCCGATTTTCCTCATTATTCATCATCACTTGAGTTGATGTTCTATTAGAAATATTACATTTGTATTTCTCTAAGATCTACAGTGATGGCTGGGTGCAGTGTTACACAGCACTGCTCAGAACAGCAAAATTAAAGAAACATGTGACGTGATAAGCCAAGCACTAATCATGAATCTTTGTAGATTAACTGATTAGATTAAAAGTGTCTGATCTGCTGTTATCCAGCCTTCTAGAGATCGATTACTTTTGTCCGGCACAGCCGAGAACCTCAGAGCATCTCCGACTCCCTGAAGCATTGTGTGGCCCGTCTCATCTCAACTCTTTATTTATTCAGATCCTGTCCGGATGCTACAATTAAGCTACAGAGTTAAAGCAACGTTTTGAGGTCATTAAGGCTACTATTCATAACCTAGACGGAACCTAAACCTAGTCATGAAATCCTGATAATTGAAATGGTAAGTGCATGATTAATGATGTACGGCAAAGTGATAAAGCACTTTTAATCTAAAGGGTTCAAGGCTTCTTCAGTTCTCTCTCTGGAGGAACCCTGAAAGGTATTAGATAAAAGTCTGCGACTGACTGACTCCCAGAACAGTTTCCAAGTAAAATCCCCTTTTAGAAGCTATAAGAAGAATTAATTATCAACAGAATATTTGAAGAAACCAATTATTCAAAGAGGACTGTGCTATTTTTGTATCCTGGACACATATTATATTTAACTATTTTAGGATCATTGCAGAATTATATTTATTGCATATATAAATATATAAATATATTTTATATATGTACATTGTTATTAAATATATGTAAATTACTGTATGTAGCAAAAATAAAGTTAGATATTATGCAAACATCTTAACGTATTTGTGATAATATTGTAGTTCTCTGTCTCTATTAACACAATGTCTAACATGTTGGCTTTTTATAATATCTGTACAGTAACATCTGTATTTAATTTAACTTAAATTTAATTACATTAAATTAAATAAAATTTTATTTTAAAAAAAATTTTTATTTTATCATTAGTCTCAATCAAAGTCAATCATTGTCAGTCCTAATCCTAAGTCCTAATCAACGTCAGTCAGTCCTAATCAGTAATGTCAATCATACTATATATATTATATATAATAAATTTTTTTATAATTTTATTTTAAATGATAAAGAATTTGGCTGTATTTATTT
Organism: Platyallabes tihoni; assembly: GCA_030068045.1. Lineage (NCBI taxonomy): Eukaryota > Metazoa > Chordata > Actinopteri > Siluriformes > Clariidae > Platyallabes > Platyallabes tihoni. Next base: position 6,406,251 of record JAQQZS010000002.1, read on the forward strand.
TATCACAATTAATATGAAAAAAATGTATTATTATTATTATTATTATTATTATTATTTAATTGAGAAAGTTATGATTTAAAAAATTCTCAAACATGCGAAGATATTTTATCTGACCTGAGTCGGTGCTACAGGCATTACTTATGTTCTCTCTTTCCTTCACTTCATTTATTTTGTAATAAAAACATTAGTATTTTAAGTCCATGCACTTGTTGCTCACAGAATGCTCTTACCATGTGCGAAGATTCAATTATGTCCAACGTGTAAAATCTAAACAAACAAAGAACAACAACAATGCTTGTCTTCATCATCATCATCATCATCATCATCATCATCATCATCAATGGCTTGTTTTAATAATAGAATATGCAAATGGTATATGTAAAATTTATTGTTTATTCCCTAGATTATTTCAGGCTGTCCTGTGTTTATTAACCTTCCACAGAAGAAGAGAAAACTTACCTGTTGCAAATTACCTGTTGCTCTACCCCCTCACCTGTGCACGAACGCAGAGCTCCAAACGCTGCACTGGTTTTCATTGCAGCCCAAATCACACCCCCTGCTGACGTTAGACTTTAACATTTCATCCTAGTGACTGAAATATACTTTCTTTATAGTTCATTTATATCCTGCTACAATTCATATAAATAAGACATAAAAAATTATGTAATTCAAGTTGTAAGTTTTTTAAACCATAAATTGCTTTACAAAACATTATTTTATTTATTTTAAATATTTTTTACAGACTTCTTTCTTTGTTAAAAATAAATTTACTTATTGTACCTAAAATTGGTACAACATTTTAATAAAAAAGTAAACAAAATAAATAAGTCATTATCGTCATCATCATCATCATCATTATCATCATCTTCAAAATAAGAATATTTATTATAAGACTTTTTTTACACATTTATTAAAAAGATTGTTTTAAAAAATTAATAATAAAATAAATACTTAACAAGTAGGAATAAATACTACTGTATACTATAGGTGTAGATAGATAGATAGATAGATAGATAGATAGATAGATAGATAGATAGATAGATAGATAAAAATATAAAAATTTTGTAATAATAATAATGAATAATAAATATGTACTACAAATACAGCAAAATATAATTACACCAAATAAAACAGCTCCGATTTTCCTACAGTAATTTAGTGTGCATGCTCATAAAGAAACCTAAAGAGATGAAGGTAACACACAGTGAATCCTGCAGTGGGGTGAGCGGTGTGTGTGTGAGTGCTGGTTGAGGCCGCTGTCTGAAGCTTTTCCGTATCAGGTATATCACACATCATTCTGATTAGCAGTGTGCAAAAACACAAAGCCCTAATTACCTGGAGCACTACTGGCAGAACGACAGTGATGTGAGAAGACTGTTATCAGATTACCTGAGCGCAAAGCTCGACCCAGATCAGCAGCGGGCCGATGAGGCTCCAGCCTCACCAATAAACATTACACACTCATGCACACACACACACACACACACACACAGGATGCAACAAGGGTATGATTTTACACCTCGCAGAACAGTAAGACTGTCATTCGATCATCGTCAGGTGGTGATCAAAATTACTTTGAAATGTAATCTTCATCTGTTGTACATCCTATTTACTCTTCAGTTCGTAGAGATATTCATTTATTCATACATTCATTTTCAGTAATCACCTGCATGCATTACAATAATGAAGAAGAATTGCATTTCAGTTATAATGGTGTCATGAAAATTATAATTTAAAGGTAGAACTTTTTTGTTTACTGACATAAAAACTTAGAGCCAGGTTTCAGGGGAAAAAAACATAAAAATATAATAAATAACTAGCAATCAATCAATGCTACATCATCTTTCACACACTGGCAATTCCAGCTAATTGTGCTTTTAAAGTGAAGACTAAAAAAGACAAGTGCAATTGATTGTTATTCTCCAGGTAGACTGTCTACATTATTTTCATCTGCACTATATCTCTTATTTCTTATTGTAATTATTTTTTATTATTTTTCACATTTGTTTTCTGTTAAAAATACTGTACATTTACAGGTGGTACCTACTGTAGACTATGTACAACATTTTAATAAAGAAATTAAACAAAATAAATAGTTAATTGTTGACATCATAATCATCTTCTTCTTCATCATCATCATCAAAATCTTTATTTATAAGCCTTTTTTAGACATTCATTAAAAAAAATTAATTAACAATAAAATAAATACTTAATGATTAGAAATAAATACTTTATATGTAAATAGATAGGTATAGTTTCCTCTCGCAGTCCAAATAATACTGATTGGAATTTCCAAGTTGCCCATAGTGCATGACTGAGTATGTGAGTGTATGTGTGCATCCAGAGTTTCAGGGTTTGCCCCACCTTTTTCCCTGAGATGCTAAGCAGGATAAGCAGTATGGAAAACTACTTGAAAGGCAACACAATGTACATGACCACCTGATAATGATACCTCAATATTGCACTTTATGTGGAACCTGACCGACTCTGTGATAATTTATATTAAAGTGGAGGTACAAATAGCAGCAGAATGGTGGTACAGTAATATAAGGTTGAATTCAAATCAAGCTGAGACTTGTGATGGAATTTCTCATCAAGGAACTCAAGTGACATTTATAGAAGACTTTAAGTATCACAGTACGGTGATGAGCCTCTTAACCGCAGTAAATCATCTGAATGGTGCAAGAAGGCCGTACATTCGTGAATCACTATTAATTACTTCTTGCACCTCTTGGGAGTTATTGCCACATCCCCCTGAACTTGCTCCAAGACATTTCCACATGTTTGGATCATCAAAGGAGTTCCTGGGAGGCCAGCGTGAATCAGGCAGTCCGATCATGGTATCCGGCATACTGGGAAAACTTTCTACCTTGATGGTATCCAAGCACTAGAGAAACTCTGAGGAAGGTGCATTAGTGTTGCGGGGATTATACAGAGAAATAAAGGGAGGGTTTACTCTTATAACCGTGTTCTGTTATTCTGCACAATCAAAAGACCCGGTTTGACTTGAATATGTCTTTTCATCGTAAGAAGAAGGGGGGGGGGAGCAGAATCACCAAAGGTTCATGAACGTTCCTGATGAACATAAATTACACAAACTGCTGTGTCACCATTAAGATTTATTATCTAGCGCATTAGCAAGTAAAGGGATCCTTAAATTTATCTGCAGTTATTGATCAGGAGCAGTATTGATTGAATTTGCTCAGGAGATTCGTTTAGACTTAATAAAAAAAAAAAAACTTTTTAAAAGTGCTGTTTACAAAATACATAATAATAATAATAATAATAATTCTCCTGGGATAGGCTCCAGGTCCCCGCGACCCTAAATACAGGATGAAGCGGTATAGAAAATGAATGAATAATAATAATAATAATACATTTCATATGTCCAGTGAAGAGATTATTCGGTATACAGTCACCTATATTAAAGGAATTGTGTGAATGTGTTGAATTATGTGTTACTTGATTTAGTTACAAATATTCATATCATGAACATTTATTCAGATATACAGAATGTTGTCTTTTGATTCCCAAAGGCTTATTGTTTTATTTGGTTATTTGACACTGAACTGTTTAAATTGCTAGCTTCGTTGGCTAAATCAGTTCACAGTGTGGTGTTAAGTCAGATTCACTCAGTCCCAGTACTTGCTAACTCACACACACACACACACAGAAACACACTCCTGATTCTCACAATGTTTTTTATTTTGCAAGATTTTCGTTGCATTATTTAAAACATTGCAAAAATGTTTGATTTATATGGTGGATAAAGGGAATAATGAGGAGTTTTAGAAACTGAGTCATCTCAGAAAGTTGGCTAAGTGAGGATACGAAGATCTGTTGCCTTGAATAATTTACAATCTGCTCAAGCAGTTTGCACATTACTTATTATACTTATTATTAAAGTCACATCTTGTCTTCTTTCAACTCATTTGAGCTCATCTGTATATTAGCTGTATGACAACAACACTGTCAGGTTGCACACACACACACATTTTGACAAATTATCTCTCAAACACATGTGGACCATCCTAACATTGAACTAGATTACCTGATGATTTAAAAGAAGACTTAGAAATAAGTTCTTTCAATGGAACAGGATGAGATTTAACAGTGCATGCACATACTACATTCATGTTGTGTGATTGTGCAGAATGACATAATACAGTTAACACAGGGGAAAAACTCACTTTATTTCTCTATATAATCCCCAGCTACACTAATGCATTTATCATACCATTACACTATTGCTTGGACACCATCAAGCCTGAAAGTTTTCTTAGTATACTGAAACTATGATTGGATTGCCTGCTTCAAGTCTGAAACCCTGGCTCTTCAGGAACTCCTTTAATGCATGTGGAAATGACTGTATGGGGGGATGTGGCAATAACTCCCAGCCGAGTTCCTGTAACGTGCAAGCGGTGTTGGTGAATGATTGTGTGTACAGTTCACACAGACATATGCGTCTCTTCACATGTTGGAGACAAGCTATCCCACGATTTATAAAGATCAGGTGCTCCATGTTTTACTGTTGCTAAGAGTCTCATAACCATACTGTGCTTGAAGTCTTCTGTTACTTAAAAACGAGAAGTGAAGTCCAAAAAAGAAGTCCCAGTTTCACTTGAACGACTTGTACAAATTGAACGACTTGTACTACGTATTGAACGTATTGGAGAGGAAGTATGAATAATGTGTACAGAAATGGAAATGTTGCCCATTCATATTGCACATCTTGTATATGATGTATAAAATGTAAAGAAATTTTAGAAATTTCTACACTCTAGATAATTTGAACAGACAGATATAAGGTTGAATTCAAATCAAGCTGAGACTTGTGATGGAATTTCTCATCAAGGAACTCAAGTGACATTTATAGAAGACTTTAAGTATCACAGTACGGTGATGAGCCTCTTAACCGCAGTAAATCATCTGAATGGTGCAAGAAGGCCGTACATTCGTGAATCACTATTAATTACTTCTTGCACCTCTTGGGAGTTATTGCCACATCCCCCTGAACTTGCTCCAAGACATTTCCACATGTTTGGATCATCAAAGGAGTTCCTGGGAGGCCAGCGTGAATCAGGCAGTCCGATCATGGTATCCGGCATACTGGGAAAACTTTCTACCTTGATGGTATCCAAGCACTAGAGAAACTCTGAGGAAGGTGCATTAGATAATTTGAACAGACAGATGAGAAAGGGAGTATTGACGCAGAGACAATGAGCGCATGCTATAATTAGTGTTTTGCGTAAGGAAGAGAGCCTTGGAAGCTCAACTGTGTGACTCATGGTAGATTATTTTTATGCTTATCATCATCAACGAGGTGTTTATTCCTGAGTAGAAGCTGTTGGTGAGTCTGCTCTTTCAGGTCATGAGGATCCCTCATTAGCGATACAACAAAACTGTACTCGAGCAAATTATATGACTGAATGAAATGAAATTATGATGGTCTGAATGAAAAGGAAAAGTGCAGGCATTACTCAAACAGCGCTCTGGGTCAAGTCGCATGCCCTATTGTGAGGAGATTTACTTTGATGATTTAATGATTTTTATTCAAAAAGCTCAAAATACTAAGATTCTACACTTATCTTATGTACACTTTTCTGGCTGCAGTTTTCAGAATGTTGAAGTTAATAACGTGACTGCTGCCCTGCACTATCAAATTGTATGTACAATTGTTTTCAGTGGGAACATTTTAGATACCATGAGAAAGTATTTAGTTTATATAAAAGTGACTGATACTTTGCCGTGATCATTTTATTTTAATTTTTTTCCACAATTCTAAATATTAATTCTATACAAATTTTCTAATGATACTGTTAGGCAACAAATCCTATTCTATTGATCAATGATTGATTCCACGGATCAGTTATATGGCATGTGATCTCTGATGTTTCTTCACTTTCTCACTTTTTTAATTCCCATTTGCACTTAATTCCCATTTGCAGCACAAGAATGGAAGAAACAAGGACTTCAAACAACAATTCATCAGACATACAGTAGAGTAAGGTCAAAAGTCTTGAGTTAGCCTCATTTCTTCTGATTAAATACAATTTAATCAATTTGAATTTAATTGAATTTAATTGAATTATTTGTGTATTTAATTAAAGAAATAGGAACTGCGACAGGCAGCAAAGAGCCCAAAGATACAATTTTAACATTAATAATTTATTTAACACCTAATACTAATAATCATCGCCTGATCATCTGTTTCTCACTCGTTCATGCCTTAAGATTGATGTAAAAAACAGTCTGAATCTCATTTTTCTGGACTGAAGATAAAAACTTGCCAAAAATAAGAGCCATAACAGCTCTTCAGGACACCTGAGCTACATTAAAAATCCAAGAGTGTCTGGCTCTTTGGGAGAAATAGTGAAGAAATAAGAACTTTTGCACAGTACTGTACACGCTTGTTGCTTTGAAAATAAGCAACAGAGATTGTTGGTGCCCCCTGCTGTCAGTAAATAGGCATTACAGTTACCTTGATTTGCTAATCTGCAACAATCTGCCTCACACACAACATGCTAAACAAATTTAAAGAAATTGCGATCAAGTGGTATTTATAAGTCCTATAGTGATCTTTTGGATATATGTCCTGGTTTCTACCGTTGCTCCTAGAAACTGGAGAAGTAAGTTGCACAGTTGCAATCGCTACACACTAAAAAGAGAAAAAGGAAACAGAGCTGAGCTAGCAGGAGGTGGACCTAAATTCTCACTCACTCATCAGCTTTATCCTGTATACAGGGTTGCTGGAAAATTTAGGAACACCATGTCTTGGGACTGTGGGAGGAAACCGGAGTACCCGGAGGAAACCCACCAAGCACGGGGAGAACATGCAAACTCCATGCACACAGACCCGAGGCGGGAATTGAACCCGGACCATGGAGGTGCAAGGCGCAATGGCAACGGAGCTCATTTCTACCCTTAAAAAAAAAAGAGAGAGAGAAAAAAAAACAAAGATCTGAATTGAAGAAATTAGATCCAACAAGTAATTTCATGCCAATTAAAATGATAAATGCTATGGTTACTAAAGGCCTTGTCAACCTTTAGCGGCACGGACGCAGACCGTCCCTTTAAACAATATTCAAGTTTATTTCTTTCAAAACAAGAAGAAATACATACTTTCACTTATAGTTACCATTGTTGTGTGTCAAAAAAAAAAAAAAAGAAAGATTGTGGCATAATGAGGCTAGCACTGCTTAGCACTGTCGCCTTGCACCTCCACGGTCTGGGTTCGATTCCCGTCTCTGTGTGCATGAAGTTTGCATGTTCTCCCCGTGCTTGGTGGGTTTCCTCCGGGTACTCTGGTTTCCTCTCACAGTTCAAAGACATGCAGGTTAGGCTAATGGTGTGTGAGTGAGTGTGTGTATGTGTGTGTGCCCTGTGATGGATTGGCATCCTGTCCACGGTGTACCCCGCCTCGTGTCCTAAGCCTTCTGGGATAGGCTCCAGGTCCGCGACCCTGAATACAGAATAAAGCGGTATTGAAGATGAGTGAGTGAGTGTCTTCATTTAATCCAGTACAGCATCATCACCTAAAGAATGTATCTATATTATATGTTGCTTATGATAAATTACTGTACATGACAGTATATATATATATATATATATATATATCTTTTTGAATCGCTGCTTCTGTATGTTATGCAATTACTCACTATTTATTCCTTATCAGAAAAGAGCACTTAAACATTTTGTAGTTTTATAATATCATATTAATCATGTGTGTCTCTTTCACTGAGATCTCCTGAGAGCACTGGTTTCATTCAAACCATATCTTATTCTAAGATCTTAAAATACCCAGACGCAGACTTCCACAGAGGCATATAAAAAAGCAGCCCTCCATAATTCATCAGAATGTGAAAGAAAGTCCTTAAGGAAATACATTCTAATGAATAATGAATGAAACATATTATTATTGACTTGGACTGAAGTTTGTTTTCTTTTATGAGATGTGATGTGGAATTATAATGAAGCAGAAAGAAGAGGCAAAGCAGTTTAGCACACCTAAGACATACAGGGATATACAACCAGCAAAAAAAAAAAGGGTTTTTCATTGCACAGTGAACAGTCGAGACAGTGAGGCACGGATAACTGAAAATTGGACGTTCAGAGATTCTTCTTCCAGGAACATCTGTCTTTGGCAGGAATGACGTTGTGGCCCCTTTGACTTAATTAGACATGAAAATTAATCATGTTTAGAGACGTTGTTGCTACAGGCTGTCAGAGCTGGACTACTGCAGATGCAGGATGAAAGCATACTGATCATACAGAGGGTCATATAAATACAGTATTCAACACTAGACTGCTAATAGACATTCAAGTGTGACCCTGCACATGAAGTGTTTATACATAATAACAGAATTAACGTGTAAATATTAATAATATTCATTTGTAAGAACACGTCTAGTCTAAGGATGCTTAGTGTTTATAAGTCTTTATGTGTCTATGTTAAAGGGATAATACAAAATGAAAAATTTATCTGTTTCACATAAATTCAATATGTAAAAAGAAAAAAGCATGTCTTTGCTTAATAAAAAAAAAAACAAGGCAAATACATTAACAAAATTAGTAAGCATACTGGTTTAGAGACATCATTAAGACAAATTTGATTTTCAATGCTCAAATATATTTAAGAATCTCGTCTTCATTTGTTGTACTTCATAGAAATCTCAGTCTACTACGTCATTCCCACGAGAGCAGTGATTTCAGAAACAGGTTTTCTCTGAATTTTGTCTTCTTGCAACAATTTACATTTTTAAAAAAATCCCATATTCCCCCCTTCCACAGTCTTTTCATTCTCAGAACCTGACGCTCCTGCAGTTCCCAAAGTGCGGCTCCCTGAAAGAGCGTGCGGACTGAAGGGCAACGTTTCCCACTGAGTTCCTCAGCTGCTTCAGGACCATCCACAGAAGCAGTCCCATCAGCAGAAGAAGAAGAGTAAGCAGTCCAAGATACACGCAAACATTCCAACCCCATCCCACCGCAAGTGGCATAGTGGTGGAGGTGACCAGGAATCGCCTAGGGGCAGGCATCAGTTTCTACACGTCTGAAAGCAGCAACTGTTGTCCTTTAGAGATTCCTGTTAGATGTACAGTAGTTACGCATGAAACATTCCCGGTCCTTCGATCTGGGACATTCTCGGTCCTTAGATTTTCTGTGTTAGTCCATGTGGTCTGACTTTTTCTCCTTGACAATATTTTCCTGACTTTGTATCCTTCAGACAGACACGTCTGGCGTCTGCTGTGCTGCTCGCAGAATGAGACTCAGGCTGCTTTTCCAAAAGCTCCCTCTGCTGTTCCCTCCCACTGTGTATGGAAAACAGTCACTCTCTCTGGTTTCTCAGCAGATGGACCCCCCCCCACCCCACCACTCTCTCTCTCTCTCTCTCTCTCTCTCTCTCTCTCACACACACACACACA
>JAQQZS010000002.1:6447029-6460565 GCA_030068045.1 Platyallabes tihoni
GGAGCGATCACCCCATTGTTTGCACCTTGACCGAGGGACCACTAGCAGGTTTTGGTTAGCAGAACGTAAGGCTCTACTTTTTTGATAAAAGCTCACTGTCTCACACAAGTAGGATGGTGTATACGGGAATATATGTGTGGTGTATATATGTGGAGGGAATACGGGATTGGTGTGATGTGATCATATTTATGATTATTGGTTAGCATACAAGCTGCAGCATTCTGCACAGGTTCCAGACGATGTAGACGAGCTTGAGTGATTCCAACTTAAAGTGCGTTGCAGTAGTCTAGCCGTGAACTAATAAAAGCATGAATGGCTTTCTCCATGTCACTCCGATTCAAAAACGGCTTGACCTTTGCGAGGAGGCCAAGATGAAAAAAGCCTGAGTCAATGTGTGTCTGAAAGTTTAAACTGCTGTCTAAAGTCACCAACAAATTTCTGACTGCTTGGCTTAAATGAGGAACTGGAGAATCAAGACCAGCAGTGATAAAATTTGAAAAATTGGAGGTGCCAAACATAATAAATTCTGTTTTACTCTCATTCACGCAGAGACAATTTTGTGACAGCTAAAGTTTTTCATGCAGTGTGATTGCAGAAAGTGATTTCATGCAGACAGCGGTGGATGGATTTAAGTGCATCAGAAGAATTTGGCACATATCATCACACGTTTCAATTTCTGTCTGTCTTTCTGTCCAGCCAGAATTTGTCACAGCATCATGCAAAACTGGCTGACGGAATTCAATGAAACTTTGGAAATCAAGTGAAATCAAAATGTTGAGTAGAAGTGGAGTTATGAGCAGTTATGTGCCAGATTTAGTAATTGACTCTTTGCATAAACTTCATGTAATTGTCAATAAAACCTGTTGACACTTATGAAATGCTTGTAATTATACTTCAGTATACCATACTAAATCACTCACTCACTCATCGTCTATACCGCTTTATCTTGTATACGGGGTGGCGGGAGGAGCCCATGCAAGGAAACTTAGGGGTTACACACTGACCAATCCATCGCAGGGCACACACATATACACACACTCATGGGCAGTTTGGGAACACCAGTTAGTCTAATCTGTAAGTCTTTGGATTGTGGGAGGAAACCCAAAGGAAACCCACCAAGCATGGGACAGGCCTAACAACTATACCACTTTTTACCATAGTAACATCTGACAAAAAGATCTAAAAACACTGAAGTAACAAAATTGTGAAAATGTATATTTTTTTGTCATGACTGTATTTCTCTGACTAATATTTGAAAAACAAAGAGAGGATCATATTTTAATATCATTTAGTATCATCATTATGCATAATTTAAATAATGATAAATACTCCTCATTGAATAAATGAGTTAAACGTATATAGAGTTAAAACTGTGAATTTTATAGGGTCATAATATATATTCTTCAGTTTGTTTTAAAGCAGCAGAAATACGTACAGTAAATAAAAGGTGTGCAAGATTTTTCTGGACATTGGTTGTTTAATTAAATTGCATTCATTCATTAGTATGAATTATATATTTAAAATTGTACTTAATTACCACACAGCCTAAGTGTTAAATAAGCTCGCGGCACGCGCAGTCAGTGTGTGCACTGCAGCGCGTGAGGAGCTCGCGGCTGCAGAGATGCACGCGCAATGCGTTAGCGTCAGCAGCACGCACCACGCAGAAAACTCCGGGCGCGTGGCGTTTGCGGTGTACTTACCGACCAATGTGAACGAAAGACACCAGGAGTTCTTTGTTTACAGCAGTCGGAAGAAGGCTAAAAAGGTTAGGATGATGTTTTATCGAAAGTACAAAAAAAAAGGTTAATTGCTCGTTAGTGCAGAGCCTGGGTTAACTCGGTTTGGTTAGTAGTCGCGGTTGCCAGATTGATTGACTCACCTGTTTAGCACAAGTTTAGACTAAAGCATGACTTTCAAAAATTTTAAGTCATGCTATGAGCTGTCACACTGCATGCATGGATGCATCCATGCATGCAGTGTGACAGCTCACAGCATTACTTTATTTTATTTATTTATTTTTTTAAACTCATCTGCTCAGTTTTATAATCCCTGTTACTTATGTGTCTGTTAGAAATGCTGCAGTTTGAGACATTCCTTCTGAGACAGTTGCAGAAGCAGCAGAACAGGGATGAGCTCTGTGACACTGTCTTACACACTCAAGGTGGGACAACACGCACGCGCACACACACAAACACAAACACACACTGATGATGCATTTATAATATACACTATATGTATGTATGTATATATATTTGGCCAAACCTGCAATGACATTGTATTTACTTCAATACTTCAAGATGCAGTTGGTCCCACTCAATATGCAGCTGTCCACCAATTGCTGCTCTAGGAATTCGTGCCTATTCATTCTGTAGAGCATTTATGAGCTCAGGCACTGATGTTGGACGAGAAGGCAATATTTGCCCTTGAATCAAGGGTTGAAGTCAGGGCTCTGTGTTCGGGCCAGTCAAGTTCTTCTACACTGAACTCATCCAACACCATATCTAGAGTTCTTGCTTTGTTTACTGGGACACGGTCATGTTGGAATAGAAAAGGGCCTTCCCCAAACTGTTGCCACAAAGTTGTACTATAAGCATAGCATGTCCAAGATGTTTCAGTTTGCTGACGCAATAAGATTGCCCTTCACTGGGGATAAGGCGCCTGATTGAAACACATGAATTCAATAATTAACGGGCTAAATACTTTTGTCCATACATCTCCGTGTGCACCAGTGAGCCTTGGCCGTTCATGACTCTGTCACCGGTTTACAGGTTTTCCTTCCATGGATCACTTTTGGTATGTCCTGACCACTCCACTGCATTCTGCAAACATCTCACAAGAGCTGTAGTTTTGGAGTTGCTCTGAACCCTTCTCACAGTAGCTCCATTTTCAATATCTCATTACAATGGTGGCCGGAAGTGGGTGGGATATTTTAGGCAATAAGTGAGCCTTTTTCCTGAAGTTGATGTGTTGAAAGCAGATAAAATGGGCAAGCATAAGCATTTGAGTGACTTTGATGAGGGCGATATTGTGAGGGCTATATGACTGGGTCAGAGCAACTCCAAAACTGCAGGTCTTGTGGGATGTTTCCGAACAGCAGCCGTGAAAACAGACCAAAAGTGGTGCAAGGGTCATGGGCAGCCAAGGCTCACTGAGGCATGTGGGGAGTGAAGGCTGGTCTGTACTCTGATCCAATATAAGAGCTACTGTAGCACTAATTGCTGAAAAGGTTAATGGTCTTCATCAAAAGGTGTCAGAACACACGGGTCATTGCTGTTTTGGTGTTACGTGTGCAAATCATGCATTTGAATGGTCCATGGAAATACTGTATAATCACTGAAATAAATTTTTTAAGTACCCCTTTTTCCCCTCCTTTGCATATTCCATTATAGTTAATGAAAACGTTGTGGGAACGTAAGCTGTCTCACAGCGTTTGTCATGATCCATAATGCAGTTGTGGCAGGCATGGGACTGAACCAACATCCTAAGTGTTTATTTTCCTTAATTTACTTTGGTACAATAGGCTCCAATACTTCTGCTCACTTACAAATGTGGTCTGCCACAAAAAGTGCAATGTTCTAAGTAAATATCAGGAAAAAAGAAAAGTCCTTACCATTTCAATACTTTTGGATACATTAATTTTTTTAAAAGGGAGAAATGTTTACATGTCATGCTTTGTCGTTCTCCAGGTGTGTCAGTGCCAGTACACAGCTGTGTGCTGTCTGCCTTCAGTCCTAGGCTCTATGGCACTCTGTCCTCCACGACAGTACCCATGGCCGGACAGAGACGGCTAATTGAGCTCCAGGCTGTGGATGCCTGCACTCTGCTCAGCCTGGTTAGTCTGCTCTACTCGGGTCAGTTCCATGAGAACCGAGAGCAGGTCCTCTCAGCCGCACAAACGTTGGGCATTGATTTACCTCAGTGGCAAAATGAAGAAGAGAGACATGGAGAAAAAGCAGGGAAAAGAAGAGAGAGCAAGGATGTTAACCAAGAGATTGAGAAAGAGGCGGATCCCAGAAACTGGGACAATGGGATGACCAGAAGAATCGAAGTGTCCAGAAGAAGAGAGGAGAAGATAATAAGAGAGAGTGGTACACAGACTGAGTGTGGGAGAGAAACAAACGAGAGAGGTGCACAAACCGATCTGGCATGCTCAGAGCCTCAAAGCATTCTATCTGTCTATCTGACTGACCAAGCATCATACTCTACCAATCATGAGCTCGGCAGTTACGTGGATATTCAAGCTACAGGATCGGCATTGCAGGCAATCCATCCAGAAATTAAATCAACCACTTGTGATATTTTACCCAAAGCCTCTGAGACAGTAGCCTGTTACACGGTGAGTGAATCTACCTGTGTGCCCCAAATCAGCCTGGATTCTCTGGAAACCACACAACAAAAACCTTGCTCTTCTGTCACTCTTCACCCTGGATTTTCAGACCAATCAGTGGTTGTTCCAGATGCTGAAGCTGGTGCTATAAATAATCTAAAGCAGTTTGAAGGAAACATACCTGGTTTCATCAACTACTTTCTGGATTCTGCCTACTCCCAAACTAATGGGATAAGGGAACAAGGCTGTGCAAAGGCAGAGTGCAAAGAAGGGCAAGTGATTACGAGATCAAGAGGAAGGTCTACAGATGGAGGATTAGTGAAAGAATCGGTAAGATGTATAAGAGGAGGAAGGAGGCAAAGGTGTATGAAAAGGTGGGGGTTGGTGGCAAGATTGGCACGGCAGGGTAAGGGTGGAGGTAGAGTCGGCAGACTCCTGGGAACCAGATCAACAGGGAAGATTTCAATGAAAGCGTTCCAGAGACGGCAAAACAGAGAGGCATTGGTGGAAGCAGGAGAGGCCAGAGGAAGAGGCAGGCAAAGGCAGAGAGGCAAGACAGAAAAAGTTTCAGGAGGAAAGGAGCAGGTAGGTGTCTAATAGAAGCTTAAGCTCCGGAAACGGTAATATAACTGGAAATTACCTTTCGTTTTGTTTGTCCGATTATCCTTTTCTACCAGGCAGTGCGGTAATAAATTGGTGATGTATATTTGGTTATTGATTTCACAGTCCACTTTCAAGTTTCATGGCAGGTACTAAGGTTAATAAAGAGCATGCATGGAACAAGAAATCCATACTATTGTTGAGTTCTGGATTTTCTGGATTTTTTTTTGTTTGTTTTTGTTATTTTGTCTCTCATAGTTGAGGTATACCTATGATGATTACAGGCCTCTCTCAACTTTTTAAGTGGGAGAACTTGCACAATTGGTGGCTGACTAAATACTTTTTTTTGCCCCACTGTAACTCAATGATCTCCACAAATTAACCTCACTGGTGCGTACATGGGGAATGGTCACAGACACTAGGCCATGGTGTGAATGGTTGTAATTTTGGGTTGATGACTTTACTATGCTGTACTGTCTGGTTGAAAATCACTTTTACACAATCAAAGTTTTCTTGTAAATGCAGTCTACATTCTTAAATAACCCATCTCTTTTTCTCAGAATGACCCCCCACGCCGGGGCAGGCCAAGAGGCCGTCCTCGTTTACGTCCAATTCTTCCTGCTTCCCGAAGCTTCTCAACAGTGATGCCAACCAAACAGAGTACAGTAGATCCTACAGAACTTGACCTGCTCCAGCCCATACAGCCCATTGACACGCTCCTCGATGACATCATGACAGACCTCCATTTTCTACCCCCTCTGGAAAACCAAACCAGTCAACATTGCTCTTCCAGTGCTCCACCCATTTCAAGAGCTATGTATCCCAACAGTAATTCCTTAAAACCCACAGATCCAAAGCAGCATCTGGAAGGCGAACTCAATGATATCCTCGATCAGTTTCTAAGGACCTTTGACCAACATGTTGACGCCGGTGTTTTAGACGAGCCAGAGGAGACATCGCAAGACAAATCTGATGGGGGTAGAAGCAAATCAGACCCCATCACAGATCCAGGGAGCAGCACTCCTAAAACGTATACACAACTACAACCTCAGAGCTGGAACCTTCAGCATCAAAAACCACAAACAAACTTGTTAGACACATCAAACACTCGACCACGATTGACATGCATACTGAACCCCTCAATATCGGAGAACACCCGCGCCCAAGATGGCCACCTGCATGGATCAGAAGTGGAGAAACCATCCAAAGACCAGAACATTGTGCAACAGTTTGAAAACCGAAGGATAACTAGGAGCCAGAGCATGAAGAGAAAACTGGAACCAGCCTTTATAAGCCTACAAAACCCGGTTAAGAGGAAGTGCAAACAAAACCAAAGTGTTGACCGTAGGAAGACGAGACAAAGGGACAGCCAATGCCATTTTGGAGCATGTGCTAACAAGAAGGGAGCGAATAACTTGGACAAAAACAACAAAAATCGGCCTAAAAGAGCTTGCGTTGAAAGGCAAAAACGAGCACGTGGAAGAGGAAGAAGCCGTGGAGTGGACGGATTTGGCAGAAGGGAGAGAAGTGTTGAAAATAGTGACAGAAAGGTTGCTCTGTATAGAAGGAAGAAGAGTAATGAGATGAACAAGAATGTTAGAGAAGCTTACGTAGAGGCAGAACGTAGGTCTAATGATTTCCAGGCTGGTCAATCATGTGCAAAGAACCAAATAGGAGGAAGTTGTATTGAGATAGCTTCATCAGCTATGGAGAAGGTGAGAATGCTTTTACAGCTCCAGGATGAGGAAGAGAATGAAAGAGCAAATAAGAGCGTGGACAAACGGAGGGTCAATAAAGTAAGAAATGGTAGATTGGTCAGTTATAAAAGGATTGGTGGAGCTATGGAAAGAATTCCTGTTGAAAACAGTTTGCAAGATAATTTTGGAGAGATTCAAGCGAGAACAAGAAGTATGGAAGAAGTGAGTAAAAGACAAGAAGATGATACCAGAATGGCCGATGAACTGAGGCAAGATGAACTGATGACTGAAGAATGCAGCGTGCCCCGCCAGCCGAATATGCCTTCGAATGCAGGTACGAGGAACTACCATCTAACAAGTCTGGGGCGTATTTTAAACTAGCCAGCTGTAGGTGCTTGTAAACTTATATGCAGAAGAGTGTGCTTTTGTCTGAACCTTTTACATTGCGCTGTAACACAGCATGAGAAGCAGTTAGAAAAGACGCATATATAACTGAAAGTACAGTACATGGTTGCCTTGAGCCGTCCCAGCTGTTGTGTTATTGGGTCAGATTTTGCGAGACCAATTTTAATCAAAAACGTGTCGTCGTTTCAGCAGGGTGAAATTATTACGGATTTATAGTACGGAAATCAGTTAAGGAGATTTGAAGTTACTGGTACTGGGTTAAGAACTGGCCAAGATGTATTAAAACCTTCAGGACTGTCCTGAACCTTCAACTCCATGGAAGAAATGTGGTCAGAAAGAAAGCTCTAATTGGAGCTCACTTAAACGCTTATCAAAGATGCATGGTTAAAAAAAATAACTGACAGAAGAAATCACAGCTATATTTAATAGTGAAAGTAAGAGCATTTCCACATGCCACTGTACAAGCCTCTGGAGGCAGTGTTAAGATCTGGGGTTGCTTCAGTTGCTCGGCAGCATAAAATAAAGTCAGCTGACGACCTAAATGTGCTGAATGATCAGGTTATCACATCTCTGGAGTTTTTGTTTTCTGATGGAACATTCGTATTCCAGGATTCAAATTATGAAATTGTGGTTTTGGGAGCATAAGGAATCATTTTCAAACATGGATTTGCCAGTACATCATCAAAGCTAAAGGCAACCAATGAGATCACTGAGTGTGCGACTTTTTAATTTTTGATCGGGCATTGTATGATATTGTAATTTTCCTGCACAAAGATCATAAGATAAAGTTGTTGCACTTTTACCATTGTACCTATTAAAATAATTATACTAATACCATAACTATACATATGAGTGATAATCTACTTTGAATAGGGGCAAAGTAATTGTTTTAGCTTTGGTGTTGTTCAGTATATATTGAGGACATGTATTGTAAAAATATTTTTCTTCCATTGTGACTTTCATTCCTTACTTTGTGACTTTCCTTACTGTGACTTTAATGTGTTTAATTACTCAGGCTTGTGTACACAAAGCCTGAGTGTGTGTTCCAAGTGAAAATGTCATGAATCTAGTCAAAATTATTCCCAGTTTTTTTAAAAATAAGATTAAAACAAATCAAATGTAAGGCTAATAAGCGTATCTCTTGACTTTTTCTGGTTTTACTAAATTTGTAAGCAAAAAATGTATTATTAGCAATACTGTATTTTGTTTCTTTCTAAATTAATGTGTATGTTTATCAAAATGATCTGCCAATAAAATGTGAATTTTTTTGCTCGAATATTTAGTCAAAGTTGTCTAGAAATAAGCTAATAAATATTCAAGCAAAAACAATATATTGTTTTATTGGCAATAAAGAAGCTCAATTATGAATTCATTAAAACTTGTCCAGAAATAAGCTTATTATTCATTGTTGTATTCTTATTTATTCTTAATTCTTAGTTATCAGCTGTTGATACATTTCAGGATATAGTCAGAATATATTCACTTTGTAAGATGTAATTTTTTTTTTACTTTATTCAAATGCATAACTCTTACAAATCCTCAGAAGATAAATGCAGATTTTTATTGGTATTTCAATGTTTTTAAATATATTTTAATGTTTTTTTTATATTTTGTTTTTTCAGCTAAAGAGGGAACAACCGCAAGTAAGGCTACCCTCATCACTACAGAATCAGCCACGAAAGTATTAGATTCATGCCGGGGTGATGCAGTCTCAGCTCTAGGTGCTTATTTGCTCCAGAGTGAAGTTTTGCCAACTTCTACCAAAATCACTAAGCACAAAACGGCTGACTTAACTTCAGACGTAGGAGATGCATCTGCCGCACGACTCTCACTCGTACAACCTTGCCAAGAGCTTCTCAGCCCACACAATTCCACGAATGATGTACATCAGTTGACTGTGGATGAAGATGATGATGTGGATGTGCTGGAGGTGTCCAGCCTGACTTCTGAGCCGCCTACTGTTTCGACTCTGATCTTGGGGGTGATGGATCCAAGTACAGAGGAGGAGGAAGTGGAAGATGATGTGGAGATTGATGTGCTTGGTCTAGAACTAGATTAGGCTTGGGAATAATTTCTGCTATTCTGATAAGGTTTGTGTTGGTAGTGAAAGGCAAGTTAATTTGTCCATTTAGATTAGGAGTGTCAAGAGCATGGACCGTGGGCTCAGCAAAGGTCCTGATTGAGCCCACCAGGAGAATTTGTTCCATTCAGTCCATGTGCTAATTAGGAGTTATCAGTGGTTAAAGTAGAATTATATTGTAGCCTTTAATCAAATCGAAAGATTTGCAGGGGTAAAGTTTCTATTCTTCCACTGGAGGGCAATAAACTCAGGACCATAAACTTATTGACAAAATTTACTTTCCCAAAAGTAAGTGGACGCTTGACCCAAACACCAATATGTGGCCATTCCAAATCCTGGTCCACTCTTTACTCTAATAATAAACTCCATTCTTCTGGGAAGGCTTTCCACTAGATTTTGGAGTGTGGTTGTTAGGATCAGTGATCGTTCAACCACAAGAGCATTTTTTGAGGTTTTCAGGAGGGTCGAGGTAACGGCTTTGAGATGGTTGAGTTTTTGTTTGTTTCCAGTGAAAGGAAGTCTTAATGCCATAGCGTATGAAGACATCCTAGACACTTGTGCGTTTTCCTACATTGTTTAAAAAAAAAAAAATCGGTCCATATTTGGTGATGATGCACAGGTGTCCGTATACTTTTGGTCATGTTGTCTATGGTCAAATGTAATTATATAATATATTAACAATCAAAAAAAAAAAAATATATATATATATATATATATATATATATATATTTCTCTTTTCAGAGGAAATAATTATAGGACTTTTTTATATACAGATTTTTTTTTTATTTGTGAATGAATGATTTGCTGCTGTTACCAGGTATTTTTTGTAGATTCATGAAAGAATCTAAACCGATCAGCCATAACATTTATGCTTATACCTGCCTAATATTCAGTAGATCCCAACCTTTTCGACCAAAACAGTAATGCATTTTGTCATGCATTCAGTCAGAACCAGCATTAACCTTGTCATCAGTTTGATCTACACTAGCTCTTCTGTTGAATTGGACTACATGGGCCACTGGTTTTCTTTCCTTGGATCACTTTTGGTCTGTCCTGACCAGACTGGGAACATTCCACAAGACCTGCGGGTTTGGAGTTGCTCTGACCCAGTTGTCTAGCCAGCACAATTTGGCCCTTGTCAAAGTCACTTAAATTTACTTACTGCCTTATATATTCTACCCACTTCTAGGTGACAATGTCACAAGAAATTGTACCTGAATCTACTGTGACAAGGATCAGATTGTGATGGCTAGACGACTGGGTCAGAGCAACTCCAAACCAGCGAACTGGTGGCAAACTCGGTCCGATCCAATAAAAGAGCTACTGTAGCTCAAATTGCTGAAAAGGTTCAGAAAAAAAGGGGTCAGAACGTGCATTACTGTGAAATTGGAGGGAAGGTGGTCATAATATTATGGATGATCGGTGTATAATCACAGTTAAGTCCTTCTCAGTTCCAGGTGGTAACTGATGTATAAGCTGGCACATTATTATATATTTTTTCTTTAGCACGGATAATTTTTTTTCATTGCTGTTCTTTTCTCTTCTTACAACAGGACTCCCATACACTTTACAGATGTGCTGTGATGATAGAGGGAACGAGTAGAAATAGAAATCGAGTTCTGCATATTCTTACGTCAGTCATGGTAAATGTTGCACTTTACATCATGTTAAATTTAATTTGTCGCAAGTGAGATGTGCTAAATAGATTCCACATGGTTTCCATTTAAAACTACAGAACGAGAATAGACAAAGTGCACGATTTGTATGGCTGGTTTAATCTTTTTGGACTTTTGCAGACGAGGACAGTTTAGTTTATTGTGTTTAACATCAAGCTTTAAGCCAGATCTGTTGAACAGATCCGTATTTAAGAGTTCTGTATAACTGTTGCACCACCGTTTATGTGCCTTATTATTATCTTCAACTAAAGTACTAAACTGGTTTTCTTAGAAATTCAGAAATTTTATTTGTTGTTTGTAAGCTTTTGTTGTGTTTAAGATTAAACCATTGGTTTGTAATTTTATTGTGTTTGTGTTGTGAAGTATTTGGGGTTGGAGGTTGAGTCTAAAAAGGTCCAATATGACCTGATGATTTAAGCCAAGCCCATTTTTTGTAAAATTTTATCAGAGCAAAAGTGATGATAAAGCAGCTCCCAATTATAGCAGTCATGCACTTGTCCCCAAGTTACTTGTACTGTATACTAATCAGATTGTCTCTTCACTGTCTGTCTGAAACGCTGGCCTCCCAGGAACCCCTTTAATCGCCCAAATATGTGTAAATGACTTGGTGCAAGATAACTCTCAGCCGAGTTCCTGTAATAAATTGGTGAATGATTGTGTGTTCAGTTTCTACAGACAGCTTTGTCTATTCTACAAGTTGGCAACAAGTTATCCATTGGTTTTTTTCCTCGGGTGTTCCATCGCTGAATGTTTATGGGAACGACTGTAATGGGCATCGCCATTCACGGACGCACGGCCTTCTGTAAAACATTTGCACGGTTTGAATATTTTACTGCAGCTAAGAGCCTCATCACCGTATTGTGCGTGAAGTCTTGATGTCTTGAAGGATTGATGTCGGGAAAGTTCCTTGTATTCAGAATCTGCTCATGCAGAAGGTCAATTGATTCAGATTATTAAAATGACCTGGGTGTAATTCATGCCATCATTTTCTTTTAACACGCGCAGGAAACTCTAATGATGGATTCCAAACTTGTTAATTATTCCGTGATAAAATAGCCCACCCTGTTTATTTGCGCGGTGTATGAAAGGATAACACTAGAAAAAGTAAAGTGCTGTTGAGAATCATGGCAAGTGACTCAACAGGCTTGGACAAGTTTTACATCGCATTATACATGAGCAGTTGATGGTTAAGGGCCTTAACAGGTTGTGCTGGGATTTGAACCCACGATCTTCCAATCAGTAGTCTAATGCCTAACCACTGAGCTATCCTCGCCCTTTTTTATTCAATATAATGTCAACGGTTGTGTGTTAAGTTGCATTCATGTAAAACAAAACGCACTGTTAATAACTTAAAAAATTATTTGTTCTGTAAATCCTATAGCTTAGTTTAAAAACATATAGTAGGGAGTTTATCTGAAAATTAAAAGATCATACACATCATAATGTTCAGTTGCGACCAGATGTAAATATCGTGAAGTTGTGTTTATATTTGCATATGTTAATGGTGTACACACACACACACACACACACACACACACAGAGACACAATAATCCTGACGTGAACATGTGTCTATTATGCGTTTTATTGGTTCACAGTGGGTGGCACGGTGGTGTATTGGTTAGCACAATGTTTTATGCTCCTGCTACATATTTCACCTGAGCTGCTCTCGACCAATCAGCTCATAGGGCGTGGCCATGCCATCTATGATGAATACAGGTAGAGCACCATAGGAGGCATTGTTTAGCACCTGACAAGAAACTGCAGAGAACAGGATGGATGTACAGTGTGTGTGGTACAGCAGTGTGTTCCCGCTGATAACAATGAGTGTGTGTAAGGTGTGTTTGCTATTACGCTGAGGCATTAATGCTGGATCCTACGGATGGACTGGATCTGAGGGGTCTGACTGTGGGAGCCCCAGTTCTTCCAGTGCTGGTAATCTCCGCTGTGCTTCTCACACTCCATGATGTACTGCCTACCTCTGTAGCCCGGGAACTCATAACACACAAAACTGCACACACAATCATCATTGTGCATGAAGAGAGAGCGAGAGAGAAAGAGATCCAGCTTAGTGCCTCTATTAAAATGTATGGTAGAAACAAAACGTTTCTGTGTGTGTGTCTGGGGATTGAACTCACGCGCCACACTGGACATGCATGGAGCCTACTTGGATACCGCACCAACCCATCGCCTGCAGTGAAGGGTAGTCATCACACAGCTCCGTACAGCGACCCATTAAGTTCTCCTTCTCATAGATCATCATGCGGCTGCTCTGGTGCACCTGAGCACACAAAAGCAGAAGTACGCCACACATAATCACACACTTTAATGAAGCTGAATAACATCACTAAGTTTAAAACTCAGTCTAACTGCACATTAAATAAAACTAGTAAACTTCCTTTTTAAAACAGCTCTTTTTTGTTTTAATTCATTAATTAATACGATCATAAAATATTTGCACAGAATGAGTTTAAGCTATAGCGTAAAAAATAAAAAAAATTATAAAAAAAACAAAACTCAGACCTATGTAAAAGTTTTGGATGTAAATACACTGCATGAAAAAAGTTGCCATTTCAGAAGGGTAAAATTATTGGGCTGCATCAAGCAAGGAAAACTAAGGTGACATGAAATGACTGGAACTGGATTAAGAACTTTTTAACACCTTGTCAAGAAGAATACAAATTCAAATTCAAATTTTATTTGTCACATACACAGTCATACACAGTACGAAATGCAGTGAAATGCTTAATACG
>JAQQZS010000002.1:6490030-6502919 GCA_030068045.1 Platyallabes tihoni
CTAGATTAGAATATATTTTTATGAGAGATTAATATGTATTTCAGATATAATAAAGTGTGTCAGAATAATGAAGAAAGTATAATGTATAATTTTTTTTATTGTATGGGTTTTTAAACAAATGACTCTAAAGCCCCTTTCTAATGGTTTCCTTCATTAATTTCTTTATTTGCAGGAGGTACTTCAATTTTTATTTCTGTCCGTATCACCCGTGTGTGTTTCTCTCCTTCCTAAGTATACTGCATGCCGAATTACCACTATTACTCGCCTTGCTACAGTTTTTTAATCAATTTTATGATTCTTTAATAAAATGAATCCCATCCAGAGATGACACC
Organism: Platyallabes tihoni; assembly: GCA_030068045.1. NCBI lineage: Eukaryota > Metazoa > Chordata > Actinopteri > Siluriformes > Clariidae > Platyallabes > Platyallabes tihoni. The sequence continues at coordinate 6,490,363 of JAQQZS010000002.1, forward strand.
ACTTTCATTGTGCACAATATACAACCGGGAAAAAGAGCTTGCTCTGCTGCTACTTGCTAAATTTAGTCATCTAATGTGTGTATGCAATGATGTACCCAGAAAAGTGCGTCTAAATCTTGCAGGCTGATTAAACTTTAAACTCATTTAAAGACACTTTATAGAAGTATATCCCGATATCACATATGCTATAATTTTCCGGAAATACAGCATATTAATCAAGATTTGTATTAATCATCTAATGTTATGTGAAATAAATATAATTGGGAATGATCTAATAATATTATCTGTATCCAAACTTCAAATGTGAAGTAAGAAGGGTCAATGCATCAAGCAAAGAAAGCAACTAAGAAGAATTAAAATTACTGAAATATTGTTGAACATTGTCGCACATCTCACTAATGTCATGAAATGATAGTGCTGAAAAATTCAACTTCATGAAAAAAAAAAGTGATTAGAAAAAATGGTGAAGCTTCATTACAATAAAAAAAATAAAATCAACAGTAGAAAGCAGAGCTATGTTTAATAGTAAAAGTAAGAGCATTTCCACACCCACACACACCCACAGTGTGATGAGAACTCACAGGATTGGGACTAAGCAGCTGCGTGGCCATAAGAAAACCAATTGTTAGTGAGACTGATTTGCTATAAAACATAAAGATTGAACTTTGGAGCGATGTGGAAAAAGGTCATTTGACCTGATGAGTCCAGACTGACCCTATTCCAGAGTGATGTGTGTGTCACGGAAAGAAGGAATGAATGAAGCGATGGTCTGGGGTTGCTTCAGTTGCTCAGGTCTGGACTCAGCAACGTCATGTGGCAATAAAATGAAGTCAGCTGACGACCTGAATGTACTGAATGACCAGGTTACCACATCTATGGAGTTCTTCTTCCTTTATGGTACAGCCCATATCCCAGAACTTAAATAGTGAAAGGGTAGTTTTGGGAGGAATCATTTTCACACGTGAACTAGACACCACATCGTGTGTGTGTGTGTGTGTGTGTGTGTGTGTGATCAGAGCTAAAGGCAGTCGAACAAAATTAGTGTGTGAGACAAAGACAGAAATGCAAAAATGTGGTAATTTGTATGTTCACTACAAACACACCAGAGGTGTATCGTGAAGGGAAAACAGAAAATTGTTGATCCAGTATCCACCCCGAGATTCAAATCCCATGTCAGTAAGATTTAATATGAGGTGTCAAACTAAAAAAAAAAAAAAAAAAAAAACGTGTTATACGATCAGTGACTAGGTTGTAATCCTAAGTTATTTTTTTTTTTTTTCCGGAGAGATGAAATCTGGACTTTTATCTAGCATTATCTGAGAAAAATGTCCAAGACACCTAACAGTCTGACTCACACAGAGTGTAATGCACAGACATGGTGTGCTTGGTTGATGCAGAGGAGTGTGTTCACTTTGTTTTAGGATCAGGATAAAATTATACACATGTACTTACACTGATACGATTGGGAAATCAGTGTGGGCTCATATCATGGACCATATTACTGGTTTTATAATGTTTAGATTGGATATGGACATATCATTAGATCATTAGATGTCTACAACTTTCAACTGTGAGATGACTTAAAATACATATTTCAAAAACAACAATAACTGGTAAGCCTATGTCACGTAACATATAAAGATTTGCATTAAATAATATTCAAATTACGATATATAGGATATAAATATATATCAAATAAAGGATTGGTATAAGAATCGCACCATCGTCAGGTTTCCCCCGAAACATAGAGGTTCCAGTTAGCTCCAGGGAGCTTTGTGACAGTCAGAAGGCTGACAGATAACAAAATGCTTTCTCCAATTTCAGTGACGCAAAAGATAATCCTGTAGTATGATTGATAAACGATCTATGAGTTACATGTCATGTGTTTGAAAATAAACAGTTTCGAGGATTTGATGACATTCGGGTCATTGGTCTTTAAAGCTGGACGGAGAATTAGTTCAAGTCTTAAGCAGTTTATCAGGCACTGGAGAAGCACTGATTGTGTTTCAGCTCCTGGTCTCCCAGCATCTGGTTCCTCTCTCCCCTCTCTCCGCTGTGGATCTGCTGGTGCCGCTTGAGGTACTCGATGCGACTGAAGCGTTTTCCGCATGCTCCGCACTCGTACGGCCGCTCGCCCGTGTGGATGCGCTGGTGTCGCTCCAGGTTGCCCAGTCGGCTGAAACTACGTCCACATTGTGGGCACCGGTGCGGACGCTCGCCTGTGTGTACCAGCTGGTGGCGCTCGAGCGAGCGCGAGTGTGTGAAACGTTTGCCGCAGAGTTCACAGCGGTGCGGCTGCTCGCCCACCTGCACGCACTCGTGGCTCTTCAAGCTCCAGGCGTGACTGAAAGTCCGGCTGCACACTGAACACTGGAAGCGTTCTTCGGCCAGCGGGCACACGTGTTCAGCCAGGTCGGAGGCAGAGTTAAATCCACCTCCGCATTGAGGACAGAAATGCAGGAAGTCCTCGCCCTCTCGACTGGGTTCCTCTTCGTCCTCCTCCTCCTCCTCCTCGTCTCCATGGCTCCCTGTGCCGATCTCGGCAGGGTTGGCTTCGTGATTTGTGGAAGCAGGGTCCTGTTGAGAGCTACACAAACCATCCAAGCCGATGAATTCCACACCGTCGGCTCTGTTCCCGGCTTGAGGCGGGCTGATCAATGAGGATCCCAACTCCTCCTTCTCACACTCCACTTTTAAAGCCGTTTCTAGCCCGCTGAGCTCTTCACTGCTGTTTGGAGGTCCGGCTGAGAGATCGGGCTGCTCCCAGACTTCACCAACAGCTGATCCAGGACCGGTAGAGACAGGAGTCAAATCTTCTACAGACAAAATGGCATGTTAAAGCATACAAACAGTCATTAACCAACTATGTCCTATGTGCTAAAACTAGCTACAGCAACAGTCAAAAATTTGGACACACCTTCTAACTCCATGATTTCTATGTCTTTCTACACTGAAGGCGTCCAAAAATACACAATAATCTCTTTTGAACAGTCAATGTATCTGCTACTTCTGCTCTGTAAATCCTTCAAAAAGACTCTAATCTGAGGTGCTGTTTGTTAACTGGCGATTTCTGAGGCTGGTGACTCTAAATGAACGTCTCCTCTGCAGCAGAGGTACGTTTTGGTCTTGCTTTCCTGGGAAGGTCTTCATGAGAGCCAGTTTCATCATGGAGCTTGATGGGTTTTGCTAATTCACTTCACAATACTGTTCTTGCATGAACTGTTCCAGAACAGCTGACCTTCGTGTCTTAAAATAACAGCTGACTGTTGATGTTACTTAATTACCTAATGCCATATGTGCTATTTCATAGCGTTGAAATCTACCGTATTGTTCTAGAGCGCAGAACAGAAATCATTAAACACAAAAACATTGATTTAGAAGGTGTGTCCAAACCTTTGACTGGTACTGTACATTGGTTCATTCTTCCTCATCTTTAGTGACGGTGGATGTGACGTCCATCCCAGAAACAGTGGGCATGACACAGCATGGGTAGGTGTGGAATACAAATCAAGAGACAATTTAGATACACCAATTCACCTACAGACAAAAACCTAAACTCAGGATCAAACCAGGGACCCATGAGGCCACTAGAGCCATACTGGATCCTGACCCAAAACATGTACCACACAAGTAACACTTAAACCACTAGCCAGTTCTACATGTGTGTATCCTTAGCTCATGTTCACCACCATTTTATGCAGGTGTACCATTTGGTATTGGATCAGCCATTTGAAAAAGCACAGCTTGTGCTCACCATGTGCTGTGTTGCTTTCGGTCTGGCTCATCTGAAGCGCCTCCTGCAGGACCCTCGCTGACTCACACCTGTAGACATCCTCCTGATCCATCACACACAAAATGACAGAGTGGATTGTATTTATATTCACCCTATACTGACATTTTTTTCTAGATTTTTCTGTATAAAACTATATTTTTGTTTTTGTCTGTATATAAAAAAAAACAATACAGTGGAACCTTGGATTGAGAGCATAATTCATTCCGGAGGCATGCTTGTATATCAAAGCACTCTTATATCAAAGTGAATTTCCCCTATAAGAAATAATGCAAACTCCAATGATTCATTCCACAGCCCAAAAATGTTCATATAAAAATAATGAATCCAAGATCTTCATCCTCTCAAATAAAGAACTGTGTAGGACAACTTCCACACACACGTACGCGTGCACACACACACACACACACACACACACACACACACACACACACTAACGGAAACTCCGCTCAGTCGGGACACAAGGAACCTTTCTAATGACACTCGAGCACACACATGGAATCACTGCTCTCTGAGAGAGAGACTCTGGATCTTTAACAAAGAACTTCTCTAATGATGCTTGCTTTTGCTTTAGGCGCGCGCGCACACACCCGTGGTCACAATGTAATAATTAACAGTACCCGCGGCCACGGATGTTGACTATATGAGCGACGCACGCACACTGAGACTGAGCATGGGAGATGATTACCCACAATCCCGCAGTGCAAGAGAGAGAATTGGCATAGTTGTGATCCAAGTATCTCGTAAATCAGGACCTCGTTCGTTTATTGAGTTTTTAAAAAATTTGTCTCACAGACCAAGTTACTCGCAATCCAAGGTTCCACTGTATCTCAAAAGGAGATACTTTATCCATAAAAGGAATACATTTGTAAATTCTCTCAATGATTTTGTTTGAATAAACAAAATGCCTGAACATTAAAAAATGACTGAAACATAATGAGCTCTATAGCAGAAGTAGAGCTCCAAAGGTGGATAAAAATGTCCATCCTCTCTTTGGTGTTGTTTAAAAGCTAATAAAGAGCTTTTTTTTTTTTTTTAACTGTCTAAACAGGACCATGGGACCGTATAACAAATGTTTATTTTGGTCCATGTATTCGGAAAACATCTGGGATATCAGGTTTTAGATTATCTCGCAGTCTCAGCACAAAACAATTTAATTACACTGCATGTATAATTAATACACTGCCTGGCCAAAAAAAAAAAAGACACCACCTGGATTTTAACTGAGTAAATAGTTAAGAATCTTCTTCTTCTATACCGCTTTATCCTTGATCAGGGTCGCGGGGGACCTGGAGCCTATCCCAGGAGACTTTCGGGCACGAGGCAGGGTACACCCTGGACAGGGTGCCAATCCATCGCAGGGCATAGTTAAGAATCTTCCAGTGGATAATTACTGCAGTGTTCAATACGGTTCAGCTGGCAACAAGTTATTTAACCCTAACTGCTTGTGGCAAAGATGTTAAAATAGGGTCCAGGGCATTGTTAAAAAATGGAAGTAAAGTATCATCTTTTAAGAAATGTGGTCTAAAAACATTTTTTAATGACCATGATCAGAGATCACTTAAACATTTAGTGAAATCAAATCATAAAAATAAAAACAAGAACAGTAGAACTAACAGTTAATAGTGAATGTAAGAGGTTTTCCACACGTACAATGCAAAGAGAACCCAAGGGACTGAGACTAAACAGCTGTGTAGCATTAATTTTTTGAAGTAACGAGTAATCTAAGGTGTTATGTCCACCATTTAAGTACTCAGTTATTTAGTTACTTTCTCAAAAATGTAATCCGTTATTCAGACAATTTATGTAATCTGTTTGTGTGTGTAAAAGTCGTTCTACAGGCCCTGCCCCCGATAACCCGCCACCCCTCCGTTATTCCTTCTGTTATACCTCTATCTCACCTATGTGGTTTGACTATGCGAGGACCGACGCGCGGAAAGATGGAAACCTAATCACAGCGCCAAAACTCCATCAATGTTTTTTTTCTTCCCTGAAGTCACCGGCATATTCCTAGATGATGATGCCAGGATTCATCAGGCTCAAATTTTGAAAGAGGAGCATGAGACATCATTTTCACACACGGATTGACCACCACAGAGTCCAGACCTTTACCCCACTGAGAATCTTTGGGATGTGCTGGAAAAGGCTTTACGCAATGGTTCGATTCTCCCGTCATCAACACACGATTTTGCAGAGAAATTACTGCGACAGACCCTGGACAGAAATAAATGTTGTGACATGGCATATGCATATGGAAACAATGCCACGACGGAAGTGTGCCATAATCAAAGCAAAAGATAAATGACATATTAGAGTGTGTCATGTCCATGATACATCATCACCTTTATTTGGGAGCTTTACTCAAGGCAACTATGAGTGGGGGGGCGGGGGGGGGGGTGCATATCCTTCTTGTCCTAAGGCAGCTGATCTGTCCATCCATACATCCATCAGTCAATATCAGTCAATATATCCATGTTAAGATGGCTACTCTGTTAGGAGATCTACCTGTGTCTGACAATCTACATACTTACATATTCATCTGTCTGGCCAAATCTCTCTCTTACTCTCATTCTATCTATCTTTTTTATCTTTCTGCGTCTTTGCATTTTAGTTTCTTTTAGTGTGCACTCTCCTGTGAATTTATTATATATATATAATGCACTCAGGTCGTGTATTTGCATTCCATGAAGTGTGCTAGTGTAGTGCTCTGGAACGTTTTATGGTCCAGATGAAAGAACATTTCCCTGGAGCAGACAAGAACGTACTGTATGGAGGAACGGCCATAAATGCCTTGTTAACCGACTTCGTTCGGCTTCGTTGGTGTAAATCTGAGTTTCCTCTGCTCCTGCTTTTTCATTTCATCCCTCGCAACTCATCCTCACGGTTCCCTCCTTCCTTCCCTCCCTTGCTCTCATCATCCTACTCTCTTCTCTCTCCTCCCTCCCTCCTTTCCGGCACTGCTCTCCTTATCTCTCCCTGCATCGGCTTCCTGATTGGCCGCTCACCTCCTCCTTAACACTGGCCACCTCCTTCCTCTCCCCGGAGACGTGTCTCCTCTCCTCCTCCTGCTCCTCTCCTTCCGCTGCGGTTGGTGGACGAGTGCGGCACACGTCCCTCCTCTCGTCCCTCCTCTCATCCCTCGCTCCTCCAACCCCCTCCTCCCACGTGCCACCGCTCCACTCCTTGGGCTGCTTGCCTCCTGAAAGGGAGAGAGGGAGGGAGAGGAGATCAGGAAGGGAGGGAGAGAGAGTCAGACAGAGGAAAGGAGAAGAACAGGGAGAAAGAACAGAGAACTGAGAGGAGCAGGTCGCCATGACACTCACTCACTTCCTCCCTCTGGTTGCACTAAAAGTTTAGACGTGCACTCAGCAGTAGTGAACTTTGCGCTTACTAGGTTCGAGTCTGCGCTTTTTCGCCGCGCCGGCGGCCTCATCAGGACCGAGCAGACCGGCCGCGCGCCGACTGGCCGCCCAGGCGAGCCCGTATTTCCTCTCGTTCCTCAGCTTGTTCTCGGTGAGCCTCAGGCGCAGCTTCAGAGCCTCGTTCTCCTTCCGGTTGAGCGAGATCTCCACCAGGTAGTCGTTCACCGTGTCCTCGAACAGCTTGCTGATCTCGCACACGGACGCGCGCACAAGGCTGTCCATCACCGCCGTCAGATGCGCCTGGAACGTCTTCACCGTGTCCGCCATGGCGCTTTACGCACGAGATCTGCCATAAATAAATACACCCTACACTCAGTCTAATGCATCAGATCAGCCGTGCGCACTGTTCCCCCTATACAGAAGTGCATGGGGTGTATTATTAACACTTATAAATACATAAATAAGGATGTTTTGTGAACTGGTCTTAGGATGGTAGGCAAACCAGGGTGAAAAGTTTACACTACAAACAACCCCTTACACACACACACACACACACACACACACACACAAGATGTCATATTTTCTATTCTGTTTCTATTTCCAACTGCCATGTAATGCATTTACTCTACAAGTCATGCTGTCTAACATGCACTCCAACAAAAATAGTTTAATTCGAATTACTAATTAACTTTACAATAAATATATAATATATATTTAGTAATGACAATAAACATTACCCCACAGCTTATATCCGCCCTCTAGTTTCAGCCACAAAAGCTTCAGAAAAAAAAAAAAAAACACCTTCTAACCCGTTCACACACACACACACACTAAAGTGTAACCCTGTTACACCGAAAAGGGACCCAGGCGTTTATGCTCCCCTTCTCAACTCAAGTGCTTTTCATTCTCGCCTACGATACCTGGTCGCATCCCAAAAACAGTCTGGTCTTCCTTGATAAGTGCGCTCAGTAAGGTATTACGTAATGTTTCCTACACCCTACATAATGCACACTACCTCTACACAGAGAGCCGTTTGAGCCGTCCTGAAAAGACGAGGAGCGCATGCGAGGATTTGTTACCGTAAATGTTTGAAACGTTCGCACCGCTCATTAAAAAAAATAAAAAAAAAATAAATCTTTCGCAATCTTAGACTCTTTTTGTACATCAGTTGATTGTTGTTGTTGTTGTTGTTTTTTTAGCTTGTAGCCGTTAAAACCCAGAGCATTTTAGATGTTTTTTTGTTTCAATATATATATCAGGCTAAGGATTGTGCAGATAATGCAGTATGGAGTGACATCTTTTTTCAGCACAACCTAGGTAATATGATAAACTGAATTTCATTTTAACCAACATGACTGAGCAAAAAATAATAAAATGGGTCACACAGGTAAAGAAATAGCACAGATACACACACTCATGTGTTTTTCTGGTTGTTATTGACTTCATTTCCATATTCAGGTAGTGGTCAAATTTACACATTATAAAAGTAATACTTTCGTTCTACCTGACATATCCAAAAACTCAGATGAATCCCAGACACTGCGTATAACCCTTTCAGAAAGTTATTAATTCAATAATTCATCTTCTATACTGCTTATCCTATACAGGGTCATGGGGGCCTGGAGCCTATCCCAGGAGACGTTTGGCATGGGGCGGGGTATACCCTGCACAATTCATTGCAGGGCACACACACACACACACACATATATACACTACAGGCAATTTGAACACAAAACACTTACACATATAAACAACAGGCAATTTTGTAACACCAATTGACCTGCATGTCTTTGGACGAAACTGGATTGCCCAGGGGAACAAAGCACAGGGAAAACATGCAAGCTCCACACACAGACTTGAGGAGGGAATCAAACCCAAACCCTGGAGGTGCAAGACCACAGTGCTAACCACTATGCTACCATGCTGCCCTAAAAGCTATTAGGGATTTTAAATAGGATTTACAATGATATCATGAGCCCACCCATCTGTTGAAACCTGCAATGGTAATCCAGAGTGTATCCCGTCTCTTGCTCTAAGTTTCCCGGGATAGACTCCAGGCCACTGCAATCCTGTACACAGGATAAAGCGGAATATATGATAAGTGAGTGAATGAGTTTTTCAGTGAACTTGTGGTCCAAAAACATCTATTTAATTTTTTTTTTTCATTTTTGAGCTCTTTATAAGAGTTCAGTCTTTTAAATAAACGTTCAGTCTTTTAAAGTAAAATTTTAATCAGTTAAACATAAAAATCACACTCAGATATTAATGCTCTTTTCTATTTAAACATATCTTAGTATAGTGACAAATATAGATCTTGAATATGCATTACTGTTTGTATTTATATATATATATCGTATTTTACGGTATTTTGATAAACGTGTCTGCCATCCAATCAGTGGACCAAAGCGAGTAAGGCGGGGCTTGAAGGTGCAGGAGGAAGCACGTGGTCACTCACTACCGGAAGCGTCACTCTACATCATCAGTGTTTTATATATTTTCTGAGCTGTGCGGTGGTTATAAAGCAGCCTGTTGCCATGCCGATGTTTGTGGTTAATACAAATGTTTCGAAAGATGCGGTTCCTCCAGGATTAATGTCTGAGCTGACGAAGGATCTTGCAAAAGCCACGGGGAAACCGTCCGACGTGAGTATTAGCGCGTGCTCGGCTCAATAGGCCAGGATTGATGCGCGCGCCTGTCTGTGTATCTAGGAATTCCTAGATAGGCAACATCTGCATTACTGATTTACTTTCTTTAGTTGTGTTTCTGGATGATGTTCTCCTTCTCCTCCATGACCACACAGTGACTGTAAATGAGACCTTATTTGAACCCCCTTTGTTGCTCCCCAGTACATCGCAGTGCACATCATGCCGGATCAGATGATGATGTTCGGGGGACAACCAGACCCCTGTGCCCTGTGCTCTCTCCACAGCATCGGGAAGATCGGAGGCTCACAGAACAAACAATATTCCAAACTGCTCATGGGTTTGCTAAGTAAACACCTGGGCATCTCCCCTGACAGGTGACACACACACACACACACACATCATGAACACATGCACTGACCACGTTAAAGCAGAAATGTGTATGGAGTGTGATTAATATGTTATATTAATCAGAAAGAAGAAAGCAATAAAGCATGATGATGAGTGCGGTGGAGTTATGGGAAAATAATCCTTGCTTCAGCTCAGCTATTTTTATATTTATTTTGGTTATTAAGTGTTTTGTTTTCTTTTATACCACAGCAACTGTAATCGGATGACACGTTGTACTTTATATTCGTTAATAGTAGCATTTAAGGATTTAAAATATCACAGCTGTAAACAGACTTTCCCATGATAGCTGCTTTTTATCTCTCTTTAATAAGACCAAAATAAATTAAGCACAATAAATACATTCAAATATATGTAAATAAATAAATAAATGCACTCTTTACCATCCTGAGTAGTAAGACTCCTGTGGTGGTAAACCTACAAATTGCTGACATTGCGGACTTATTCCATAAACTTTTGACCCTACACATCAGACATCAGCTGATTTATGTATAAATAAATATACAGTGCTGTGAAAAAGTATTAGATTTTTTTGGCATATTTGTTACACTTAAATAAGTTGAGAAAATCAAACAAATTTTAACATTACACATTTATAAAACTGCATTTTGTATTTTCTCAAATTATCTTTTGTATAATGTTAACATTTGTCTGATCTCAATCATTTAAGTGTGACAAATATGCAAACAATATAAAAAAAAAAAAAGAAAAACAGGAAGGGGGCAAATACTTTGCTCTGTGAATGAGCTGTTGCTATAGGAACAGTGACAGGAAAACGTAATTTATCTAAACCTGACACTCTTATAGAGCATCAATTAACATCTTCTGACCAATCAGCTTTAAGGATTCGGGATTCAGCAACATTGTTTTTTTTTCTTTTTTTCTCCCCAAATTGTTAGGATCTACATCAACTTTTTCGACATGGATGCATCGAATGTGGCCTGGAACAGCTCCACCTTTGGTTAAAGCGGCTGGATTTTCCCCGTCTGTAACCAGTACATCTATAACCTGTAATAAACAAGAGCTCACTAGAGATATGATCCATATTATTTCACAACAAAGCACTTAATGTAGATTTGCTTCATTTGAATTTCAGTTCTTACGGTTATTCCGTGTTAAAATCTCATTGGCACTTTGCACACCTTGTCAAAAGACCAAATAAATATTAAACACTGAGTGTAATAATTCTCTGATTGATGATATGAGTTTAATATGAGTGACATGAATAAACCTGAAAACGCCTGCTTTACATGTGTTTTGTGAGTGTGTGGGTATTACACTGGCACATATATTACACTGAAGGCTTGCTTTACAAAAAGTGACAATAATAAATTAATTAATTTAAAAAAAAGCTTATTTTCTTGTTTGCAGAGGCTCATGTGTTCTCTAATCTGTATTTACTCTGGATTCTTAGGTCTCCTTCCAACTCCAAAAACATGACAGGGTGTAGATTAGATTACCAATTTTAATTTGTTCATCTGTGAGTATGACTGAGTAAATGTGATGGAAGATTTATTTAGTACTGTATATATTTTTTAATTCTTTGTACACTGTTACATAAAATACTGACATTTGCTTTAACCAACAAGAAATCGATGTGCTAGGTTTACACAGATATTTATTAGTTATCATTATTATATTTTATCTGGATTTCTGCATGTAGTGTACCTTTAATTATTTTTTAAAGAGCAAAGCGTTTAAAGTTCATCTTAAAGTACATGCTGTACCTGATTTGTCTTTAAGGGTAATTGTGTGCCTTTAACTATTTTAATAGTAGTAGCTCAGTGGTTAAGATTTTCCTCTACTGAACAAAGGTTCAATGTATAATGAGAAGTTTAAGTCGTCTGGGTAAGGGCATCTGCCAAATGTCATAAATGTAAAGGTAAACCATGCTGGTAGGGTTCTTGTCTGCAATGTGGAACGCCAGGGTTTGTGAAAAAGTACCCCACATCCAGCCACTTGGGTTGCATTTTATTTAAACATACTGTATAGTAGAGAACTTTATGGTTGTTACACAGAGAAATTACAGTATGTAAACCTATATAACATGGGAAAGCATCTAAAAAAGATGTTTGTACAATTTATTTACACACTTAGATTAAATAGAAGAGTATTTATATAAAAAGATAAAAGTACAATGAGTACAAACAGAAACAACTATGCACAAAAAGCACAATACATCACCCATGATGATGATATCACCTACTGTAAGCAACAAAGACAAGTCTCAATCCTCCAACATCAGAATGGTGAAAATGTGATCTCAGAGAAGAATATAGAATAGAAGAAGAATATTCAATTATTGTCACATGTACTTTTTACAGCACAGCGAAATGTCTTCTTCGCATATCCCAA
>JAQQZS010000002.1:6507636-6519337 GCA_030068045.1 Platyallabes tihoni
AAACCCCTCATTTAAAAACTGCATTTTGTGTTTACTTGTGTTATCTTTGACTAATAGTTAAATTTGTTTGATGATCAGAAACATTTTGTGTGACAAACATGCAAAAGAATAAGAAATCAGGAGGGGCGCAAATAGTTTTTCACACCACTGTATCTATCTATTTGTTATTGTGTAGTATGGTCGATAAGATGCTTGTTGATGTTGATTAGAGTATTAGCATGCAAGGTAAGTCTTTGGAATCTGATCTGTATGTTGAACCTGTGGAGCTGGATGACATAAAGGACTAAAGGTGAAGATGAAGGAAAGGGCTGAACTGGCACAACTGGTCGACAAATTGGATTATTGGAAATGTAGGAAGTTTAAGAAGGTTGCTTAAAAATTTCTTCCAAAACTTTTTTTTTTTTTAAGAAATGAGGCTGAAGATCCATTGTTAATTATAAACACTAATATGCAAGAAGGGTGGCATGCTTTGGTGATTATGCCCTTAGGAGACTTAAAATGCTTCTTGTAGTATATGTTGGCATAAAGACGAAAAATGGAAACAAGGGACCTAAGGACATTGTCTTAATTTGGGCATAATTCTGGATGCAGATGTAATAATTTCATACCTAATTGAGTGCATGCATAAAGTGGTTGATAGATGCATTAATTATCTTAAGTGCCTCCAAAAAAGGGTTAAGTTACTAATGTTCTGACCATCTCACTCATACTCTTGGTGTAAAAACAAACTCCATGTCCTTCATACTGTATTGTGTGTGTGTGCAGGTCGTGGGGCAAAGCGTAAGGCAGTCGCAGAGGTAGAGCCCGAACCCGAGCCTGTGGCAAAGCAGGATAAACCAAATGAGGAGGATAAACAGGAGGATCAAGGCCAAAAAATCATCATCGAGCACTGGTCGGTGTACAGTGTAGAAATAATTACAGAAATTATTGATTTGGCTTAGCAAATATAAGTCAAATTGAACAACTGGTATTAGTTTGGAAGTGATCGATTTAGAATATTGCGCATCAGACAGTTTTTGTAAAATGTTGAGTATATGGGTAACTTTTCTGTAATCATATACTCGACATTTTATGAAAACCCTAGTTTCCATTCCATCCTTTAAAACCTGAACACAACTCATGTCTCAGCATAGAAATTTTACTTTTAATGATATTCCTTAGTGGAAAGCGTGAATTTTAAAACTATTTTAATACTATTTTTATGTTTCAGTTCAGTTAGGAAATGTATGTGGTTACAAATCTAAAAAAAAAATAAAAAAAAAAGAACAGTTCAACGTGCAATAATTTAATGGTTCAAAGTCTTATTTTTAGTATGATGGTGTTTTCTATCGCACTCTCTCAGTAAAAGCTGACGTGTGTACGGGCGGAATGCGGATGCCGTGCGTGAGGCTCTCCTCGCCGCACATCCTGAGCTGCGGGTGCTGGTGAACCCCCAGAAGCCTCGACGCAACAGCTTTGAAATCACTCTGACTGAGGGGACCAAAGGTACAGTACAATTTTCTGAAAAAATGGGTATATTTACATCTGAGCACAGAGTTTTCATTGCAAGCAGTCAGATGATGGCTCCGGCAGCTTGAGCAGCTTTATTTGGACGTAAAGGCACATTATAATGACGCATTTCTCCCTTTTTCTGCCCACAGAGGTGGTGTTGTGGACTGGTATCAGTAAAGGACCTCCCCGTAAGCTAAAGTTTCCAGAGCCTGCTCAGGTTGTGACTTCGTTGGAGGATGCCCTGAAGAGCAAGTAGAGATTGCAAGGAAAGGTGTGTAAGGAATTTTATTCAATCCAGTTTTTAAAACATTTTAAAAAACAATACTTAATTTAATTGAAACATATTTTTTTAATCTCAATTTTCAGTTCATCATCTTGGGTTTCCTGGATGCATAATGACGAGGATGGACCAAACGGATGACTCCCAGTCTGTTCTCTGATGACCTGTTTGGCATCCTGCCCTGGATCATTGCTTTCCCCTTGTGATCTGCTTTACTTTGTTACAGTTCACAAACTGATATCCGTGTTCATATTTTTCAAAGTGGTTATAGTTTTTCAGATGTTTGCATAAACTTGTGCATCATTCATTTCATGGTACACTATATAGCCAAAAGTATGTGGACACCAGACGAAGATGTGCTTGAGATTTATGCCTTCTCAACTATTATGGTAACCTGCAGTCTCTCTGAGTAAGGCTTCATTTGGAAATGATTTTTCAGCATGAGTGGGGTCGGGCACTGATGTTTGGTTTTGAAGTCTGGGGTTTAGTCTTTGCAGTGCTTCCCAAAAGTGTTCAGTACAGTTAAGTTCTTTCATTACAACCTTGGGTAAACTATAGTAATCAGCCATAAAGTTATGACCACCTGCCTAATATTAAAAGGGTCCCTCCCTTTGCCACCAAAGCAGTAATGCAGTGTGTTCTGACACCTTCCTGTTGGAATGAGTATTAACCTTTTCCTCAATTTGATCTACTGTAGCTCTTCTATTGAATTGGTCTACATGGGCCAGTCTTCACTCCTCATGTAGGAGTGAAGGTGAGCCTTTGCCACCTATAACCCTGTCGCCAGTTTACTGGTTTTTCATCCTTCGGTCATTTTTGGTATGTATTGACCACTCCAGACTGGGATTATCCCAAAAGAGCTGCAGTTTTGTAGTTGATCTTAATCAGTCCTCTAGCCGTCACAATTTGGCCCTTCTCAGAGTCGCTCCATTTTCAATATCTGGTTACAATGGTGCTTGGAAGTGGGTGGGATATTGTCAATGTGTTGGAAGCAGAAAGAAATGGACAAGCATAAGGATTTCAGTGACTTTGGCCAAATGGTGATGGCAGGAGGACTGGGTCAGAGCAACTCCAAAACTGCAGCTCTTGTGGTATGTTCCCGGGCTGCAGTGGTCAGGACATACCAAAAGGGGTCCAAAGAAGGAAAAACCAATGAACTGATGACGGGATCATAGATGGCCGTGGCTCACTGATGGACACATGGGGAATGAAGGCCGGCTGGCCTGTGAAGTCGGATCCAATAGAAGCGCAAGTGTAGATAAAATTGAGGAAAATGTTAATGCTGGTTGTAATAGAAAGGTGTCAAAACACAATGCATCACTGTGTCATGGTGTCGTAAAGAGGGTCCTACTCAACATTACGGCTGATCACTGAACATCAAGGGGAAACTGCAGTGCTCTACATATAGCATTTGGCCACAGGGTGTACGTTTGTTGTGTTAAATGTGAGTTTGTAAACATCTTTGTGTATGAAAAATAAAATTCCTATGTGTTTTTCTATTATTTTGCCTCCGCCTTTTTTCTCTTTTTTTTTTAATAACTTGAAGCTTGACTTCTTCACTGAAGGGAGGGAAGTGGCCTCCTGCTCGACGCCATCTTGCATCGTCATCATTATGCGACCGACTTTCCTTCACGCTGGTGGGTGATTTGAAAAAAGAAAACAGGACAGGTTTTTGGGTTTCTATTCCTTTAAAAGTAAGTTCATTCAGCTGAATTAAACGCACACGTGATGTACAACACTTTAAGAGTCAAACTGATTAGTCATAGCAAAGGATGAAAAAAAGAAAACGATGAAATGGATGATTTGTAGTAGCATTATGGCTAACGGCTAACTCTGTGAACATGTTTACTTTGTTCTTAAAGTCGCATTTCGTTTCGGGAAAACGTATCTAAAGGCAGTCAACTTGTATATTAACGAACATATCGGATAGCGTGGTTGTGTTTTGAACTTAAATATGTATGGTGAGTGATATGGAGCAGGTCAGCTTCATTAAAAGCAGTGTGTGCAGTGTAATTTAGAGTGATGTCTCTTGGTTGTCGCAGGTATGAGCACAGAGACGCCCGAGAAAGCCGGTGATGAAGTCGTGAGTTCCGGCGGCGGCGTCCGCTTTGACCTGGAGAAGGAGATCGAGCTGCGGTTTGAGGTCGAGGCCGGAGAGCGCGTCCAGCTCGAGCTCCTGACCGGTTTGGCCGAGGTGTTCGGCTCCGAGTTGAACCGGAACAAGAAGTACACATTCGGGCCTGGCTCAAAAATCGCCGTGTTCACGTGGCAGGGATGCAGCCTGTCACTCAGCGGCAAGACCGAGGTAGGGAGGTTGTCACGTGTTCACCACTCTGTTCAGGGGAAGCTACTCTAGTACTATATACTGTACTGTATGGACAAAGCTGTTAATTATTGAATTCAGGTGTGTGAATCAATCGACCAGGCCCCTAATCCCCTAGTGAAGGGTAATCTTAATGCTTCAACAAAACAAGACATCTTGGGACAGACACAGTTTGTAGAACGCTCTTGTCCATTCAAAAATGATGGTGGACTGTTAATTAGACTTTACAATAACTTTGCTCAGGGATGTCTCTCTCTCTCTCTCTCTCTCTCTCTCTGTGACATCACTATAAACAAACTCGTATACATTCGGTCTTCCGTGCACTATGGTCACATCCTTCATTCATTTCATCCTTTCATCTATATAAATAAAAGAGGTTTTTCACTCTTTGAATTATATATTTATAACTCATACATTGGAAGACACAGATTTTGTTACAGCATCAGACAAATCTGTGTGGACAAAACGTAATGAAACTTTGTCAGTAGTTGGGCATTTGCCTGAAGTTAAACCTGTCTCAGAAATGAAATCAAAATGTTGAGCAGAAGTTAAGTTATGAGCAGTTCCATGGCAGATTCCAGCACTCTTTGGATGAATACTGCATAGGGCTTTTTCTCTTGAGGTGGGCGTGCCTATATGATATTAAAAATCAGCTCATTTTTAGCGTTAACCTTTTAACTATTTATATGAACTTTCTTTCCATCATCGATGGGTACTTACTTTATTTTTCTATATTACTATTTCAACTTGCTTGTGCACCTTGTGTACAGTTTCGTTCCCGGCTGTATATACAATCTTGCACATGTAAATAGATTTTACCTCATTAATTAAAAAAAAAAAAAATTCCTTTTTTTTATTGATCCTTACTTGTATAATAGGTGAACTGGATGCTGTAATGATACAATTTCCCTTTGGGATTAATAAAATCTAAACACATGGTTTGATGAGTTCGGTGTGGAAGAACTTGACTGGCCCGAACACAGAGCCCTGACCTCAACCACATCGAGCACCTTTGGGATGAACTGGAAAGGAGATTGTGAGCCAGATCTTCTCATCCAATATCAATGCTTGACCTCATAAATACAGAATGAATGGGCACGAATTCCCACAGAAACACTCAAATCTTTGTCGACATCCTTCCAAGAAGAGAGGAAGTTGTTGTAGATCCATATTGTATTTGGATACAATGTTATTGCAGGTTTGGCCAAATACATTTGTCCATATAGTGTATGTAGCTAATGTATGCTTGGAAAGTCGTCACACACAAGATTTCATTCAACCACCTTTATTACAGCAGACACTGTGGTAAAAATGATTCCTCATGCTCCCAGAAGCATTCTTTGACACTATGAATGTCGAGTGCATCGCTTCATGTGCTTAACTTCTCATCCTGATACACCCATAGCTCTGGAATAGGGTCAGTCTGAACTAATCAGACCACATGACCTTTTTCCATCACTCTAAAGTCCAATCTTTTTGCCACCTAACAAACTAAAGCCTTTTTTTCTGATGAGACTGACTAACTAGTGGTTTTCTTATGGCCACACAGCTGTTTAGTCCCAATCCTGTGAGCTCTCATCACATTGTGTTGGTGTGTCTATGGAAATGCTCTTACTTTCACTATTAAATATAGCTCTGGTATTCACATTATGGAAGCCAATCGTACCTGAGAACAGAAGTAGATCCTTGTTTAGGCGCGGCGTCATCAGTGCCTTCAGTCTCCTCCGAAATCTGCAAGTATAGAGTATTAATGTCTAAATGGCTGTAACAGGTTTTGAAAGTGCTACCAAAATTTTTTATATAAACATTGTTTATTTAAATTGTTGTGTAAAATTGCCAAATGTCTTATTCCAATGCATTAAGATATAATTCTTTGCCGTGAAAAAGATTAGAAATTAATTCTAACCTTTTATCAAGGATAGCGTCCAATTTACTGTAATAAAAATTAAGTCTGTAACAAAAATGTACCTTATTGTCATTTCATGTAACAGATTTTGTTTTTGTCATCCTCTAAAACCTTTTTCGAGAAAATACGGACTGTCATAGCCCTTAACATAAGCAGAAACTTTGTGTTGTACATTGAAAACACAATGGATGAACATTAGGATCCATCTTATCATGGTGACAAACTATTGTTTTCAGAAGCACCACACATATATCTTCCTCAAGTTGTGTGATGGAGATGGACTATACTCACTTAGCTGTTTGTCTGTATGTAACTTGATATACTTTCTCTCTTTATGTCTATGCAGGTGGCTTATGTCTCCAAAGACACCCCTATGCTGTTGTATCTTAACACACACGCTGCGTTGGAGCAAATGAGACGGCAGGCCGAGCGAGACAACGAGAGAGGGCCGAGGGTATGTCACCGCTCACGTCTCATTTTTCCGCGTGTTACTTACAGCTGAGGATTCTATTAGTCATTCTGTGCATTTGTGTTTAGGTCATGGTGGTGGGGCCCACCGACGTGGGGAAGTCCACAGTGTGCCGTCTGCTGCTGAACTACGCGGTGAGGCTGGGCAGGAGGCCCACGCTCGTAGAGCTGGACGTCGGCCAAAGCAGCGTAAGAGAATATGACCCAGGAGGTTTATAATTTATGAAGTCAATTACGAGAGTTTAATAAGACAAGAGCTTGATGGATCATCTAAAGCTAATTTTTTCCAACTTAACTTTTCAGGTGTCCGTCCCAGGGACGATGTCAGCGCTGTACATTGAGCGTCCAGCAGATGTCGAGGAAGGCTTCTCCGTGCAGGCTCCTCTAGTCTTCCACTTCGGCTCCACGACCCCAGGGACCAATATCAAGCTCTATAACAAGGTGAAGCCGGATAACTGGGATAAACTGTAGAGTTTAAATGGCTTAAGTATTTGTATTACATTTACAAAATGCCCTTATCCAGGAAAACTGGATAAGTGCTTTTTTATTTATTTATTTTTTTTTTAGTAAGGCTCTAACAAAAACAACTCCTCGTGCTAGTTTACCCGGTCAGGGTCTAAAATTATCATAGAGAGCATAATTAAAGATTATCACAAGTAAACAAAGTGAGCGAACATAACATTAATTTAGACAACTGATCATTTAATTATAACAAAAAAATCCATAAATAAATAATCTGGGCTAGTCTGTCGATGGAGGATATATTGTTTGTAAGATTGTATGTATAAAAGTATATACAAATTTTTATATTAATTAAAATAAAAAAGGCATAAGTGAATAATAGTAATAAGTGAAATGCAGTGCAATCTTGATGTGCAGTTGTATTTATGGTAGTAATAATTATGCAAAGAACAGCATGACATACCGTCAAGCCCGAAATCTTTCATACCCCAGGCAAATTCTGACTTAAAGTTATTTTTATTCGACCAGCAAGTTTTTTGTTTTTTGTTTTTTTTTGACCGGACTTGACACAGGCTTCTCCCAAAAGATAATAAGACGATGTACAAGAATAATTTTGGACATGCCACTTTTTGTTGGAAATATTTTTTTTCCACAATGATGCCTTTTGTACATCGTCCTATCTTTTGGGTGAAGCATTTGTCATTTCCGGTCAAAAAACAACTTGCTGGTCGAATAAAAGTGACTTTAAGTCAGAATTTGCCTGGGGTATGAATAATTTCGGGCTTGACTGTATGTATTGGTATAATATGTAATTGTAAGTAAGTGAGCAGAACAAAGCCAGCAGATACCTTTCATCCTTTACACTTCTTGTTAATTTCATGCTCCCAGCTGTCTGTGTATTTGATCTTTTTTGTTTGGCATTATTAAATGCAAATAAATCATAAAACATTTCTTACATGCAACTTTAGTAAAAGATTAGCTAAATAATAAATGAAGTGGACATAGCCCTTGCATTCTCCCTATAGCATATAGCTTTACTTTTCTAATCTATCTAGTAGTAGCACACTGAAATGAAAGTTTAAAAAACTTAATATTTTATCCCTCTAAATACTCTCTCTCTCTCTCTGTCTGTGTCTGTGTGTTCATGTAGCTGACGTCCTGTCTGGCGGAGGTGTTCTCTCAGCGCTGTGAAGTGAACCGGAAGGCCAGCGTCGGAGGCTGCATCATCAACACATGCGGCTGGGTGAAAGGCTCAGGATACCAGGCGCTGGTCCACTGCGCGTCAGCATTCCAGGTGGATGTAGTGCTGGTCCTCGATCAGGAACGCCTTTACAATGAGCTCAAACGGGATCTGCCGCACTTCGTCCGCGTAGTGCTGCTACCCAAGTCTGGCGGCGTGGTCGAACGCTCCAAGGATTGCAGACGAGAGACACGCGACGATAGGATCCGCGAGTATTTCTATGGCTTCCGGGGCTGCACATTCTACCCGCACGCTTTCGACGTGCGCTTCTCGGACGTGCGCATCTACAAGATCGGGGCGCCCTCCATTCCGGACTCGTGCCTGCCTCTGGGCATGTCGCAGGATGACACGCAGCTGAAGCTGGTTCCCGTGAGCCCGGGCCGGGACCTGACCCACCACGTGCTGAGCGTCAGCTGCGCAGAGGACGACACCGAGGGAGGAGAGAACCGCAGCAGGGGGATTTTAGAGAGTCCGGTTTGCGGCTTCATCGTGGTTACGGCCGTGGACACTCAGGCTCAGGTGATGACTGTACTCGCACCGGCACCCAGACCGCTGCCTCGCCACACGCTCCTCATCATGGACATTCGCTTCATAGACCTTAAATGAACATTGGTAGGGTGTAGACGAGTAGAGGGGTGGACATTCTGGGGAAAGACAGGAATGTGGAAATGGAGAGAGATTGTACATGAACTGAAGTGTGATCAGCAGATGGAGATCTCACCATGACCTTACTTATGTCTCATCACATTGTTTGCTCTTCCTCAGGTTTATTTTTATTCCTCTCATTTTATTGGTCTCTCTTGCTCCTTTTCCTCTCATGCTCGTTCTGCTTTTGCTGCATTTTTTCCCATCTGTCTCAGTTCTTTTTTTTTTATTATTTTATTTTTTATACATCCCTTATTTTTTCATATTCCTTTCTCACATTATTGACCCTTCTTTTCTTTCTCACTTAACTTACTTTTTTTTAATCCCTCTTTTTTGTCTCTCCTATTTCTTTCATAATTTTTTTCTTTTTTTTTTTTTTCTCATCATCTCATTCATTTCATTTCTTCATCCAATTTCTTTCAGTTCCTGTAAGGTTTTGCTTCAGTTCACTTTCTTCTTCTTTTTTTTTCTTTCCAGAATTTCAGATTTTCTTTTTCTTTTCCTTTCTTTCTTTCTTTCCGCAATTCCATTGGTTAATTCTCTCATACTCATCATCTACACCACATTATCCTGTATACAGGGTTGCAGGGGCCTGGAACCTAATGCCAGAAAAAAACTGACTTGGAGCACACCCT
Organism: Platyallabes tihoni; assembly: GCA_030068045.1. Lineage (NCBI taxonomy): Eukaryota > Metazoa > Chordata > Actinopteri > Siluriformes > Clariidae > Platyallabes > Platyallabes tihoni. The sequence continues at coordinate 6,517,087 of JAQQZS010000002.1, forward strand.
GGACTGGGTCCCAATCCATCACAGGGCACACACGCATACACATTCACACACTTGTTCACACATTAAGGGCAATTTTAGAACACCAATTAGCCCAATCTGCATGTCTTTTGGACTGTGGAAGGAAACCCACCCAGCACAGGGAGAACATGCAAACTCCATGCTTACAGAGACGGGAATCGAACCCGGACACTGGAGGTGCAAGACGACAGTGCTAACCACTAAGCCACCGTACTGCCCTGGTTAATTCCTTCTGAGAGAGGTGATTTTACCTTTCTGCTTTTTCTTTCTTTCTCCAATTTCCTTGTTTAATTATATCATTCTTTTTTTCTTGTTTTCCTTATTGCTCTTTCTTTGCCTTTCTTTTTTTCTATTTTTAACCTTATCTATTTCTTTTTCTTTAAACTTTATTTCTCTTTCTTGTCTTCCTATTTTCTTCCCTCACTTTCGGTTCCTTGCTTGCGACTTCATGGGGAAAAAATGCGTGCATATTTTTATTTTATTTTATTTAAAGTATCTGGAACAAATGTTTGTCATAATGGTGTTGAACTTTGCAGTGTTTTATGTGAAATAATAAATAAAGACCTTCTGCTTCTGTATCTCGTTAACTGTGACAACAGTTGTTTAATAATAAAAGCTGGTGTGTCTTAGAGAGATTTGGGGTTTTATTCATTCATTGTGTGTGTGTGTGTGTATGTGTGTTTGTTACTGTAACATGATGGGCGTGTGTGATGAGTTAAGTTTACACACCTGAGCCGATGGGAAGTGGCAGAGAGAGAGGGCTTCAGAGACACACATATCTCTCACACACACACTGGAGTGTTTTCACCCTGTGTTCCCTCTCACACAGCACACAGGTAGGTTAATAAACCCTTTATGACGCTTATTGAGTCGGACAGGCTGCTCAGGAGAAGCGCTAAGTTTCTCTCTCCTCGGGCTGAAACCTGAGCTAGCCGGACGGCTAATTCTAACCTGGTATTTAACACGCTTTATGTTTACACGTAACGTCCGAGCTGACGTGTAGAGAACACTGCGGAGACCTGCTCAAGCCTAAGCTGCTTTACTACACGGATGAAAAACCCGGAGAGGATTTAATCCTCCATCTGTCAGTCAGTCGCTAAAACTAGCTGGCTAAGAAAATAACAAAACTAGCTAACACTGGCCTAGCGTGAAAAACCTTACGATATAATGACTTTACTCAGAATAAAGACCTGCACGACACGTCGTGACAGTAAGATAAATACTTTAATTATTTCTTTAACACATTTTCTTGCGTGTTTGTTTTTTTTTATTCTCCACAGGATTTCTCTTCAGAAATGTCCGAGCTAGCTAACAGTTAGCTTGTTAGTTCGACGGGCCGCTATGAGCCGACAAACTTTTTGCTCTCTCTCGCTCTCTCTCTTTGTGTGTTTCTGATAAGTTTATTATTATTGTTTTATTTTACATCCACAATAACCTCGGTACGAATATTTAATTGTTTTGTAAATGCGTTCAATTTGAAAGAAGCTTTGTTTTCAACACTATGGGGATTTGTTTATGAAGATTATCTCGCTGGACTTCAGAACCATAAAGGCATTTATTAACACCATCGAGTCATAGATTTAACCTTTTATTCATTATTCTTGTATTAATGTGGTCATTCTTTAGATTAAAGGATCAGTTTCTTCAGTGTTTCCTTAAAGTGGAAACAAACCTGATTTCACTTTCACTGTCTGAGAAGTGTCTCTCTCTCACACACACACTACTCACTTTTATCACGTACAGAAAAAGATACACAGACATGCAAAAAGTAAATATACACACACAAGGTTTATACGTCACAATGTGTAAAAAAAAAAAAACAAATGTGATCAATAAGGTTTAATTAGCTGTTAATTAATATACATTGTCGAGTTTCCTTAAGAGCAGCATCTTGCCTGGGCATTTAGTAAGTTGTGTTTCTCAGACAGCATGAAGATGTCTTTCAGAAGGTCCAGGTTGAGCAGATAAGTAAAGTTTCAGTAATGTTTTAAACCAAATTGTTCTTCTGTAAATGGTAGAAAAGAGGCTGTCAAAATTTCTAGCTCCGCTGTCAGATGGAACAATCAAAAATTTTTAGATCTAAATTTATATGTATATATATATATATATTTATATGTGTATATATATATATATATATATATATATATATTTATAAATTTATATACACTACCGTTCAAAAGTTTGGGGTCACTTGCAAATTTCTTTGTTTTTGTTTAGTGATTTATTTTCTACA
>JAQQZS010000002.1:6526021-6545589 GCA_030068045.1 Platyallabes tihoni
AAAGTGAGTACTCACGAAATGGCTGACGAACCGTCTGAAACGACATGGGCCGAACTCAATGACTGAGTGATGTGAAATGCCATCTTGTCTGAAGTCGCGACCGTACTACTTCCTGGTCCTAGTGCCGGTTGCGGCGCGAGTGTGCATGACAAGATGTTTTAATATAGTTTTAATATAGTTTTAATATAACCATAGTGCGGATCATTTTCAACGATTATTATGATTCTGATGATTATTTTGTCAATATTATGTCAGTATTTGCTTCTCGTACACAACAAATATTTGACAATTGTTTATTGATTAAAGAAAATGCTGCAGATTTCACCATAGCCGTAGCAGCCATATACTCATTTAACCATTCCAGCAAAATAAATGCCCCCGCTATCACCCACCGAGGACACCCACCAGATTTTCTTTCTTTTAATGAATGAATTAAATTTATTAAATTCGCTGTTTCTTGGTTGTTTCTTTATATTTGTGCAGCGGAGGAGGATGAAGATAAGGAGGACGATTTCCGGGCTCCTCTCTATAAGACGGTGGAGGTGAGGGGCATTCAGGTGCGCATGAAATGGTGTTCCACGTGCCGCTTTTACAGACCGCCGCGATGCTCGCACTGCTCCGTGTGTGACAACTGCGTCGAGGTGCACTCACAAACGCACACACGCTTTCTCTGCATCCTATGTACGTACATTTATCTATGTTTGTTTTGAATCTCTCTTTAACATCTCTTCTGATTTCAGGAGTTTGACCATCACTGCCCGTGGGTGAATAACTGCATCGGGAGGCGGAACTACCGCTATTTCTTCCTGTTCCTTTTGTCTCTCACGACACACATAGTGGGAGTGTTTGGCTTCAGCCTCCTGTACATCCTGTATCACACCGAACATCTGGACAGAGTACACTCCGGAGTCACGTATCCTTTACAATTTAGGAAAAGTTTGCCGAAGAGTTTTTTAAAAAATTTTTGCAGTAGAAACGTGCCTGTTTGTTAATTTCCCTTGATTCAATTTAAATTTATTTGTGTAGCAGATTTGTGTAGACGATCAACATTGTCACAAAGCAGCTTTACACAACTTTAATTTGCCAATGTGCTTAAAAACCCTTGAGAGAAAACAGACTGCAAAAGAGAAGCCACGTTCTTGTGGGTGTTTTGCATGAACTACTACACAAATTCATTCAAATCCGTGCGATCGTAGCTCGCTAGCCTTTAGCTGGGCAAGTCCAAACTCTCCGTATATACGTAGATAATACAGTCGACCCCCGATGTTGGAAGGGGGTTACGATCCTAAAGCAACCAGGAATCGTGAAAAAAAAACTTGCATTTTGGATGTGGTCAAAAGAATACATATAAACGCCTATTTGTATAGTTTAAACCCTAAACACTTTCATTTTATTTCAAACTCAGCTTAATACATTACCCTTAAAAAAAAAAAAAAAAAACATTTGAAAAGGATGTAGAGGTAAACCCGAGTACTGTAAAATACAGATGTTACCCCTTATATGTACTGTAATTCATGCAAGAGTGTTTTCTTTGGTATAAGTTTTAATAATCAATTAATCTGTCGATTATTCCACAAATTAACCTGCACTTTGAAAAGAATCGCGACAGAGCAGTGTTTCTGTGTAGAGCAGAGAGAAAAAGTGTGTGTGTCTGTGAAGGTGAAAGTCTGTGTGTCTGTGTGTGTGTGCAGGCAAAGAGCAGGCTAAGACTTGAACAGAGAGAGAAAATGGATCTTTAATCTCTCTAATGAGACTTGCTTTTGCTTTACACGCTCGCTGTACACACACGCATACAGACACAAAATAAAATATGTTTCACACACACACACACGTGGTCATAGTGTTATAGTTAACAGTACACGCGTACACGGAAGTTGATTATACCAGTAAGAGACGAGCACCAAGACCCAGCAGGGGAGGCGATTACGTATTTCTCTGCCTCCTCCATGTATCTTTCCTCTACTTCCGCTCGTTTTTTTTTTTTTTTCTTATTTTTGCTCCGGCCTGTCTATGAGGCGCTGAACTCTGCTAGCATCAGTGCACGAGACTGAGTGTGTTCACTCCGCTCCCAACTAAAGTTTTATTTTAATAATCAAATGTCTCTGCGAAACCAGGTTTTTCTTTCTTTTTTTTTTTTTTTTGCTCTACGGTTGCTTTGTGTTCTCTCTACAGTACTAAAACGTTTATACATTATTATATTTTATATGGAAATTTATCTGAATTTGTGTTAATATTTATGTTACAAAATGAGTCAATTGTATTGTTTTTAATAGTTTAGTGTTAAAACGCATGAAAAATAATATATTTCCAAAAAAAAATTGTGGTTTCTGCGAAATTGTGAGTGTTTTCGCAAAAAAAAAAAAAAAGTAGTTTCTATGAAAAAACCGCAAATGATTGACCTCTGAACCACGGTTTCACGAGGGGATCGACTGTAATCTATACACACACACACATACGGAAGATGAGCTTCCTGTACAAGTCCGGCTCCAGGTTTCTGTTTCCTCCGTGTAGTGATGATAAATGATTATTATTATTATAAATCCTTAACACGGTCTTCAGTATGGCAGTGATGTGCATCGCAGGTCTGTTCTTCGTCCCAGTAGCCGGACTCACCGGCTTCCACATTGTGCTGGTAGCCAGAGGGAGAACAACAAACGAACAGGTGTGTGTGTGTGTGTGTGTGTGTGTGTGAGAGAGAAAGTTGATACAAGTATTATATTTATTAAGTAATTTTTCTGTCACTTTCTTTCCCCCTTTTCAGGTTACAGGGAAGTTCAGAGGGGGCGTGAACCCATTCACACATGGATGCTGTAAAAATGTGTCTCATGTGCTCTGTAGCTCACAAGCTCCAAGGTTTTCACACTTAAATATTCTGTATATTTCTACACTTTTCTGTATTTTATTTTGTCTAGTAGAGCATAGTCCTGATCTGAGTGTGTGTGTGTTTGTGTGTGTGAAGGTACATAGGGAGGTTGAAGCAGTCCAAAACCCTTCAGGTTCAGCCTCCGTTTCTGCGGCCTCAACTTTCCGAAGCACAGCTCGCCGCTAAAGTCTTAGACAACGGGATCCAGCAGGTACACATTCACACCTCGTATTTTAATACTGTCTATCATCATAGTGCGTTTTCACATTAGGCACGATCGTGATTTTGGTCTCTGTTAATGAATAATCTTGAATTATCCAAGATCAGCGTCGCCGGGATTCCACTCGTGATTTAAAGGCGCAGTCTCGCAAGAGTATAATGTGGAACAAAAACACCAAATACACAGGTTGAGACTGCGCCTTTAAATCGCGAGGGGAATCCCGGTGACACAGCGGCGTCAGCTGACCTCATTTAAAGGGAACCCGCTAAAGGGACAACGCTACATGGTGTTTACTGTGCGCTTAAACGGACACCAATTTGTCTCAGAGCTCTATTGGATTTTCTGAAATTAGGATTATCCTCCCTCCTCATCTATTTTTTTGTCAAAGGTATATAAGGCTCACTTTGTCTGACTTAAGAACGAATCCGACTTGCGTGCTCCCGGAACGGAACTCGTTCATAAGTCGGGGACTCCCTGTAATACTGCAGTGTCTCACAGCACCTGGTCCTGATCAGAGAGGTCTTGTTAACTCGATTAACCGTATGTTTTCTAGTCTAAGAGCAGTCTGGAAGCCATGGAAAGCCAGTCTACAGACATCGAGGCTCCTCCACCTCCGAAACCAGAGCACAGATACCAAGGGCTGCCTCACACACACAATGAAGGTAAGGACTATAACCACACCCGTGCATGCAGGCTGCAGAATAAAAATCTCAGCATAGTTTTTACTGTATGTATGTATGTTATTTCCTTCCAATCAGAGAGCAGTCTCCTGAGTGAAGCTCCACCCACACCGGCGTTGTATAAATACCGGCCGTCCTATAGCAGCCCAGGAAAAAACCACACACGTTCCACACACAAGGTAAGGACGTGCGTGAGACGTGAACTCACACACGTGCTGGTTAAGAGCAGACGCTTCAATCTGGATGAGCAGCAGGATTCGACATACCCACAGATGTGCACAAATATGTTTTCATATTTAATCTTTCATTTATTTTCTAACGATTCTGAAGCAGAGTTGTAGAAAAGTTGTAGCTGTGTGTGTGTGTGTGTGTGTGTGTGTGCTGTGTTGTTTTGCTCTGTGGTTATATTTGCATCATGCTGTGCCGGGTCCTATGAACATGTCTCTCTCTGTCTTCAGGGTTGTGTTCTGCCTTTTTTTGTCTCTCTTCTCCTGCCCTTTTGGTGAACATGACGTGAAACACTTTTATTATTTAATAAACAGGTTAATTGCTGTTGATTACATTAGGGCTGAACGCAATCTTGCAAATAATTATTTTGTTGATTCACACGGGACTGCTTTCACACACGGAGCATTTCTCCAAAAATGTACAAAAGCTAAATTTAAACGAATTGTTTCTTACTTTTCTTGCAGTTGTGCTCAAACATTTGCGTACCCCGAATGAAATGGTTAAACATACGGTCTAAAATACACTATATTGCCAAAAGTGTTCGCTCGCCTGCATTCACATGCATATGTACTTGAGTAGCATCCATTTCTTAATCGATGGGGTTTAATATGATGTTGGCCCGCCCCCTTTGCAGCTATAACAGCTTCAATTCTTCTGGTTTCCTAAAACTTTCCTCAAGGTTTAGGAGTGTGTTTATGGGAATTTTTGACCATTCTTCTAGAATCAGTGTTGGGGGACGATACTTTTTAAAGTAACTCATTACATTACAAAATTACTGTCATTAAAAAGTAATCAGTTACATTACAGCGTTACTTTCTGATAAAAGTAACTAGTTCGAGTACTTTTCCAACGCAGAAAATTAAAACTCCTTTGTGATTCCTCATGCATGTTGTTTTAGTCGAGACCTTTATAATTATTCCACCATCATCAGTCAGTGTAGTTTGGCCCATAAATTGTTAACTACCAACAGCAGGATTAACAGAGGGGGGTTGGGGGGGGGCTTGAAGGACGACTTTCACACACACACACAGACACACACTAACTGAATGACTGCTGTCTGGCTCACGGATTACATACATTGTCTGAATGATGGATTACATTTTTGAAAATATAACTAAATAACTGAGTACTTACATGGCGGATCTAACTCGTTAGATAACTCGTTACATCAAAAAAGTAATCAAAGTACTCTAACGCGTTACTTTGTAATATATGCATATGAACTTGAGTCCTATGAGAAATTAAAATAACCTGAGCGAGAAGGCAAAATAAATTTTTCTTTAAAAGAATGGTACGCATCTTGCAAATTCTCCCAAGGTATGCAAACTTTCGAGCACACCTGTATACATTCCATAACTAAAATGCGTTTCCACTAGTGTCTACTGAGAATCCATTATTAGTTTCAAAAGGTTCTGTTTTTGTTTCACGTCACCTTCAAACCTTCCCTGTGTTGCCGCTGCTGTTTTGGAGCGTTTGGTACACTGTGTCCCTCTGTGTGTCTTTCTCTCAGATGAATCGGGGGGACAGTGTGACAGAATCGCCCTCCGTCCCCCTGTCCACCGGCCACGCCAGCTATCGCTCGGAGCCCAGTCTTGCGGGCCGGGGGATTTCCGGGTGGCGTCCAGGAGGGGGAGGGGAGGGAGGCAGAGCAGGCTCGGGGGGACTGGGCGGGCCGTCCGCCCTCGGAGGGCGGTCTTATCCTTCCTTCACTGACACGATCCTACACTCGGCGGTGGCCTCGTGCTCCTCCAGCATCCGCTCGGCTCAGACGACCCACAACGCACTGGGGCCACTGCTGTCTGAAGGCACGACCTCCACCAGCTATAAAAGCTTGGCTAATCAGACACGGAACGGCAGCCTGTCCTACGACAGTCTGCTGACGCCCTCGGAGAGTCCGGAGTTCGAATCGGCTGCTCCCGAGCTGTCTCCGCCCAGGCCGGCGCCCCCGCGCTTGCTCGGTTCTACTCCCGCGGCTCCTCCGGCCCTCATGGGTTACACCTCGCCGTTCTTGTCCGCTCAGCAGAGGGAGGGTTCTCTCCAGGCCTGCCCTGCCCCCCTAAGACCCTCCCCCAATAGACCTTTCCTGCGCCCAACAAGCCCACCCCCTTCCCGAGCTCCCCCCCTGTCTCCTCGCGCTCGCTCTTTGGGTTCGCCACCTCCGGGCCCCGCCCCAGGAAGCATGCCCATGGGCAAATCCTTATCCTACGCAGGCGGAGCGGAGTTACGGCAGTGCTCAAATAACACAGGGGGTGGGACTTCCACATCAAAGTGAGTAACGCCCACAGATGACGCCATTCCATTTATCTGTCCCTCCCTCCCTCCCCCACACACATCGTCTCTCCTTTAATAATAATAATAATAATAATAATAACGTTCTGTCTCCCTGCTGAGGTTTGGTGCTCTGTACGTTTGGGTTTATCTCTCTCTTTATCTATCTATCTGTTTAACCAATAATGTGATCTCTTTCTTGCTGCATATTATTTTTACTCTTCTGCTGCCTCTTCCCGGTTTGCCTGTGTGTGTGTCTGCTATGTGTTCTCGTCCCATCATTCCCCTTTATTTTTATCCACCTGCTCTTTTCTGGTCTTCCCTCTCCTGTCTCTTCCTCACTTCTCCTGACCGTTAAGGATGACTCTGTCTCTGTGCAAAGGTTCGTCTCTTTCTGTTCATTCTGTTTGTGTGTCACTATAAGTGTATATATGTGTTTGTGTGTGTGTGTGTGTGTGTGTGTGTGAATGTTTGATAAACCATGCATGCTTCAGTCTCACCCTGCATGTATCATACACGCTGTTGCCAACAGGGGAAAGGCAATACATTAGGACATTTCATTTTAGGTTAGGTAGAAGATTTTTTGTGGTTTTTTTTAATGTTTGTTTAATTATTATTAATATTATGAGTTATTATCTTGAAGGAAATTTTAATATTTAAAACTGTGAACGACTAAAGTGCAGGAAACTGCGTGAGCATTGACTTTTCTTGAGCTCCCCCCTTCTGTTCATTCATACGCTCTGTTATATGACGATTTATCATTTTATTTAAAGGAGGATTCAGTGATACTGAAGAAAAATTGTGGAAAACAAACACAGTTGAACTTCTGCATACGAATGCTCCCTCCCTTATGAATTTCCGCCTTAAGAATTAAAGTTTTGCAAGAAATCTGCATTGGCATACAAAGTATTTTCGGCGAACGAACGGAACTGAACCGAATGCCGGCTAAGTTGCGTGCATATCTGGGAGCCGTTCAAAACTTATTTGAACCAATGGAAAGCCAAGCGAGTTTATGAATATTATATATGATTTTCATATGATATATGAATTTTTTTTTAATTTTTTTTTTTTTTGTGCATTTTGTGCAAGATTTAGTTAAGTCGTAGCACCACGGGTCCCAAAAAGTTAGCAAGGACGGTAGCAAGAAGAAAACTGAGCAACTTTCAGTTAAAATTAAGAAGAAAAAAAATCATTGGTTAAAAAGCAACTGGTGCTAAGAGGAATCATAAAATAAGGTTAAGTGAGGTTTAATGTCTATTTATTTCATATATTTACTTTATTTACATGTCTTTCCTAAATGTTTTTGATTGTTTTCATAAATGCAAAACTATGATTATAGTGCTGGAAATTGGTAGTGTTGGTAATATTTTTGTTTGGCTAGAACAGATTATCTGCATTTACGTTATTTTCTGTATATAATCGCAATACAGATTTTCGTCTCCAGAACAATATACTTACTCTGTTGCTGATTGGCTGGAGTCGTGTCGTGTCGTGTGGTGCGGTCCAGTCCACAGCACTTTATTTGTTTCCCATTGTGTACGAACACCAGATTTTTTTTTATTATTATTTTTTTTTTATCCCTCACATAAAACAGACAGCTGACCAACCGTGAGGAAATATTTAAAGAATTCAGCAGAAGTCTATTGGATTATAATCACTGACTCCTCCTTTAAATCTGTTCATTTCAGATTGAGGAACTACAAACTGTGGAGAAGTTCAAGACATGCAATTATTTATTTATTCATTTAATTAAAGTCACTGTAGCTGAATATTATGATTCGATATATAAATGCATAATGTATCGCCCAACCCAAACTCCTAACATACATCTGACACAATACATTTTTTTTTTTACTTTACTCCTGCCTTTCTCTTACGTTTTTTTTTGTTTTTTTCCCTCGTTCGCTCAACCAGCTCTAGGCAGAAACTGACCAACAGCCACGCGCACAAACCCGGCGGTGGCGTGAAGAAAGTGAGCGGCGTCGGAGGAACTACCTATGAGATTTCAGTATAAGTGCGTTGTTTTTTTTTTTGGTTTTGTTTTGTTTTTAAAACGACGCACAGGATTGACTCATGTCTCCTGCCACAAGGACGACCAGAGAGCAGACCATCCAAGTAAGACGAAGAAAAAATAAAAATCCACAATACGAAAGATGCACAGGAGGGGAAATCATGCAAAAAAAAAAAACAAATACATTTATCTTTGAAAGAAGAATGCTACTATCTGTGGATTAGAGAATAAAGAACCTGGATAAAGAACACGAATCTCCATGATATTTTATTATTGTTATTTTTAACATATTTATAGAAAGATCCACAGAGGCCGCTCCATCCAGGGTGGAGTTGCCGACTTTGCTGTATGAACGATTATTCAAAGACTCCGATGAGACGAAAAAAAAAAAGAAATAAAAACACACAACTTGTGTTTTTGTTTTTCTCTCAGTACTCGGACCTTCATTTTTCTTGTATTTTTTAATGTTTCTTTTTCCTAATATTATTTTATACTGGTACTGATACAGTATATTGTAAGATTTATTGAATATGTTTGATAGAAGCGCCAATAATAGTAGCACGTAGGCACTGCTTTTTTTTTTTCTTTTTTTTTTGTGTGGTTTTTTTTTTGTTTGTTTGTTTGTTGGATTGTAATAGACGGCTGCATCAGCCAGTCAGAACTTGAGCTGGAGTTCACCGCCAAAGAGACAAGTGTAGTCAGGGACCTGCTTTTGACAGACAGCACACTTGGCAAAATGGAGTGAATGTAACGTCTGTATCATTACAGCACAAAATGTGGACACTGTACGTGTTTTGTGCGAAACAAGGGTTCCTTTTGTTTTGCCCATCAATCAGGAAGGAACCTTTTTTTTTTTTGTTTGTTTGTTTGTTTTAAGCATTGGCCAGAGGAGAAGTGCTCTGGTCTCGTGTTAGTAGTACATGCTGGATGCTCTGTACGCCATGTTCTTTATTTTATTTTAATTTTTTATAGACAATGGTTATGGTTCAGAGCTGGATGATGAGATTTTTCTGACCATTATCACTTTGAGCTTTGATTGCTGTGTGTGTGTGTGTGTGTGTGTGTGTGTGTGTGTGGAGGAGCATGGAGAAAATGGCAGAGAAACATTTTTTGATGTCTCCAACTGTTCTACTAGAGCACATTCCAGCTTTGAACCTCTCCAGAGACTCTGCTAAGAAGTGTGTGTGTGTTTGAATGAATGAGTGAGCGAGTGAGAGGCGAAAAGATATTAAGTACTCATCACGTTCAAGTTCAGCTTCGAGGTCTGAGGACCAGGGACCTGTCCGTGAAACGTAAAAAGAGCTTATGCAGTAACACACACAAGTATTTTTACTGATAACTTTTTTGTCATTTCCACCACGGCCTTATGAAGCCTTTTTAACTGTAATTTACCTGCACGCATTAACAGGACATGAGAATGAGATTTAAAGGGGTGGAGGTTTTTTTTTTCTACCTGTCTGTATTCCTTTAATGCAGGTGACACTGGGTCACATGAGCCAACACATTTCCAACAGAACAATAAAGAATATTACAACACTGAATCGTTACTGTTTTACTGAGTCAACTTTTCCAGAATGGAGTGAATTCACTGAGTTTTTTCACTTGTATATTTGAAGGGAAGGTTTGTAATGTTATGAGAGTTTGTACATGCTGTTTTAGGGCTGGTACGATGCGGTCTTGACATTGCTACTACCAGAAATCTTTATTTTTTAAGACCTCATCCTGGAGTGTTTTATTCTACAGCTCTTACTCCACAGCTCTTACTCCACAGCAATTTAATAGTAGTTATCTTCTTAAAATTTTTAACTTCTTATTAACAATACTAACTTATTCATTCATTCATTTGCTACAACGTTTATCCTGTTTACAGAGTCTGGAGCCGATCCTAAGAGACTTTGAACATAAGGAACATCCTGGACAGGGTGCCAATCCATCGCGCGCACACACACACACACACACACACTACGGGCAATTTAAGAACACCAATACGGTGACGTGAAAAAGTATTTGCTGATTCTTTTTTTTTTGCATATTTTTCACACTTAAATGATTAAGATCATCAAAATATTTTTTTATAGTACACGAAGATAACCAGAGTAAATACAAAATGCAGTTTTTAAATGATGATTTAGTTTATTAAGGCTAATGAGATGTCCAAACCTATCTGACTCTATGTGAAAATCATTGATGAACTGTGATTTTCTGAAAGCAGAGTTAATTTTCACTTGCCACACCCAGTAGTGATTAGTAGTGATTACTGCCAGACCTGTTGCATCAAGAAATCACTAGAAAAAGAACTAAAAAAGCGACACAAAAGAAATTCAAGAACAAGATGAGAAACAAAGTAATTGACATGTATCAGTCTGGAAAGGGTTAACAAAAAAAAAAAACATTTCTAAGGCGCCACAAATCCACAAATTAACAGCAAACTTAAAACGGTGGTGAACTGAACAGGAGTGGTGCACTGAATAGTAGGGGGCAAATATTTTATCACAGCACTGTAGCCTAATCTGCATGTCTTTGGACTGTGGCAGAAAACTCGGAGAAAACCCACCAAGCACGTGGGAGAACATGCAAACTACACACGCACAGACCCGCGGCAGGAATCGAACCCTCGACTGCGGTGATGCGAGGCCACAATGCTAACCGCTATCATGCCGCCTCTTTATCTGTTTATAGTTAGATTAAAACTTAAAGTCAAATATAACAAAGAAACCTCAAACACCTTTCTGTCTGAAAAGATATTGTTATCAGGTGGATTGGAATCACCATCAGAGCTGAATAATCAACACCTTTTGACAAATCAGATACAAGAATATTGCAATGTTGAGGCATATTTTTTTTTTATTTTTAAGAAAAGTTGATTTGCTGAATAATACCAAGGAACTTACAATCGAGTGTCACCTCATGGGCAGATAAGAACTCTAGACTGCTCCTTTAAATATTCAACATGCATAAAACTAATGTATGTTGCATGTTCATTGAATAACACAGTTTCTTTTTTGTCCTATCCAGTAGAGACTCAGCCTTATACAGTATGTCCATGATAAAAAGGTGTGCGCTTTCACTACTAACACTAATAATTTATATAACCTCAAGCCTCACCCCAAATACTCCACAAATACAAAACCAGCTATTTAATTGCTCATCAATCTCCAATAATTCTGCTTTTATTTGTCTTTTTTGCTCTCTGAATCCTCCATCGGTGGTTGATGTTCACCAGCATGCTCTTGTGGAAGAGACTCCAGCTCTTCTAGCTTCTCAATCCGGCCCTTCCCGAGCTTTTTACATTTCTCTAGTATCTCGTTCAAGTTGAATTCGCGGATGATATTTTCCTGCAGAAACATAAAAATGGGTTTTTAAGACCAACCGTGGATACAATGGGCAAGATTCATTCATTTACATCTCATTTTTTGTTTCTTGTTTAATTTCTTGAATACTTCGCTTCTATATGTTCCATAGTCACGAGTAAAGAATGCAAAGAAGGGGAACTTGTTCAGGAGGAATCCAGGACAAACATGTCTGCTAAATAAGATGCTCTGTCTGAGACTTCACTCTTATTGATCATGTGTTGCACAAGGTAGAAGAAATCTGCATGTTTCTTAATATCAGAACTTGTACCTTTTTATCCAACTTTTGAACTTATCGTTTGTGTATGAATTAGTGTAAATTAGATTAATCGTGCAAGAGCAAAATTACATTCATCTAATGCTACATCAGAAAACAGAAAAGACTTGTGTGTAGGAAGCACCTGTGTACCCTTGATCTAGAAACCTCCTTTTGCTTGATTCCTCTGAGGACATTCACTTAAGTGTTTATATATAGCATTATAGATAGAAGGCTTCAATTCATTTCTAGGTCACATGCTAGTGAGTTTTCTCCCAAATCAGTTCTGATCAAGCTCACTCTCTCCGGAATAATTCCTGACCAATTCCCTTCATTTTCCAAATCAGTTATGACCAACCCCGCCTGCTTTGTTTTCTCAAATCAGTTCTGTCCAAATTCTGCCCTCTCTTGAATCGGTTCTGACCAATTCTCTTCATTTTCCGAATCAGATCTGACCAATCCCACACTCCCCCATATCAGTTCAGACTTTGAATCAGTCCCGCCTCCCTGAACCAGTTCTGACCAAAACCTGTAATTTCCCAAATCAGTTCTGTCCAAATTCCACCATTGCTTGAATCAGTACTGACCAATTTCACCCTCTCCCGAATTACTTCTAACCAAATCCCGCCTCCCAAAATCAGTTCTGACCAATTTTCTGTTTTCCGAATCAGTTCTGATAAAACTCCGCCCTCTGTTGAATCAGTTCTGACCAATTTTCTTCGTTTTCCGAATCAGCTCTGACCAAATCCCGTTGTTTCTCAAATCAGCTCTGACCAATCCCGCCCTATCTCAAAAGAATTCTGGCCACACCTCCTTGCTCTGAGTTCAACTCTAACCAATCAAGCCTGTTCTCAAATCCACTCTGACCAATCTTGCCCTCTCCCAAAGTATTTCTGACCAATCCTTCCTGCTCTTGAATGATATTTGACCAGTTTCACACACAGCCCACACAACTTATTATTTGTTACACCTTTTACCTCTGTGAAGGTCCAGCTCACAGTTCTTCCTTTCTTGTCCACTTGTGGGCGACGTACAAATTCCCGGCCACCCTGCAGCAGCAGCAGAGAGGGCAGTTGCTTGGAGAGTGGCGAGGGACTTACTTTGTACCTGAACAAAGAATGGAATGGTGTGTTCTGCCATTTGTGAAGCATATAGTTCACTTAGTAGTATTATATGTAGATAAGAACCGAATCATATCACACCACTGTTTATATATAATATAGAGCTAGTCATGGTGGTCCACCTCTCAGCAGCAGCTGCATATTGTCCTATGTCTATTTTTCCAAATTTGAGTCCATCACAGTTATACCTGCAAGATTTGAGAAAGAACTGCATTTTACATGTATGATACATCTGCAAAGACAGTATTGTTTTGAACTGATATAATTTTTTCCTTTCTCTGAGTGCTTGTGTGCGGCCTTACTTCAGGGAGAGGTCAGCAAAAACAGGTGCGAAACACTGACACTCTGAAGACCAGTTGGCGTAGAACTCGACAAGCCAGGTTACTCGACTGTCCCTCTCCATTTCCTCCTAATGTCACACAATAACAGTAATTTTAAACGAAAGCGAAACAGGTATGCAGTCAAATAAACCATGATTGTCTTTTATGCAATACTCACGTCTATGGTTTTGTCATTGAAGTATGTGATGTATTCCGGACCCATGTACATGGGAGGTTTGCATGTGATCAGGAACACTGTAGATTAGAAGACTGACTTAGATAAATCATATAGATCAGCACATTTATAACACCTTACTTTTATAAATAAGGTGTGTCTCTATGCAGGAATGGCACACATTATGTCGATAAGGAATTATGTCCAACCAAGGAAGAACTGTTGCTATAAAAATTTGAAACACACACTTGTACTGGGTGTCTTTCTTCCCTTCAATGGAAATTACAGAACCAAACCTGTTCCACCGTGACAATGCTGCTGTACACAAAGCAAGCTCCCTGGCCTGAAGATAAGGTTGGAGTGCAAGAACTTTGTTCTCTACAGTGTCCTTTAGAGAACCCTGACCTCAATTACACTGAACACCTTTGGGATGAACTGGAACACCTACTGCACACCAGGCCTCCTCACCTATCATCAGCACCTGACCTCACTAAGGCTCTTAATAGCTGAATGATCACAAATCCCCACCATCACACACCAAATCTGTTGGACAACCTTCTCAGAAAGGTGAAGAATAAAAATAGAGGGAGGGAAAAAATCTGAGTTGGGATTTTTTTTTTTAAGGCCAAAAAGGCATGATGGTCTGTGTCTATATTTTTGGCCCTGTGTATATGACACCTGTTGGATGTGGAAATATAATATAATATAATATAATATAATATAATATAATATGTGCCCTGCGATGGATTGGCACCCTGTCCAGGGTGTACCCTGCCTTGTGCCCGAAAGTCTCCTGGGATAGGCTCCAGGTCCCCCGCAACCCTGATCAAGGATAAAGCGGTATAGAAGATGAATGAATAATATAATATAATATAATACCGTGTATTATAAGTATTCACCCTTTTTCCTGGATGTTTATTTTTTGCATATTTGTAGCAGTTTTTAAATTTCTTTAAACCGTCTTGCTTTTTTAGATCTTTTAGCATGCTTCACTTTGTCATACATGTTCTATTTAAGTGATTTCTTGATTCAACCGGTCTGGCAGTAATCGAGCCTGGGCGTGGCAAGTGAAATTTAACTCGGTTTTCCTAAAATCACACTTTATTCATAATTTAACAAGGAGGGTCAATTACTTTTTCACATAGGGCCAGGTAGGTTTGGACTGCTTTTTCCCTTAATAAATGAAATCATCATTTAAAAACTGCATTTTGTATTTACCTTAGTTATCTTAAAAACTTAAATCTTAATAAAGTAATATTAAAATTTGTTTGATAATCTCAATCATATGTGTGACAAATAGGCAAAAAAAATCAGGAAGGGGCCAAAAACTTTTTCACAGCCCTATATAATATAATATAATATAATATAATACGATATAATATAATACGATATAATATAATACGATATAATATAATAAAGATTCTTACCAACACACAATGTGATGTAGAGGAGGCCAAATCTCAGGTCTACTCTGAAGAACAGCACGACATTTGCGACCTTACTGAAGAGGAAAATATTTCCTAAATGCTGCTCCAGTGTTACTGAAATAGCACAAAAATAAACGTGGAGAAAATCTACACTTAAAGGTAATTCCACAACCCTGTTTGCATTTTAATAACTAATTAGTTAAATGGTATTGATTCCTCAATTTCTGCCAATAGTGCTAACTATATTTGAAATAACAGGTTTATATAAATACACTTACTGTAGTCTGATATTGTCTCTATACCAACAACTCCTTCACTGGGACTTGTATGGGATGTTCACCATAAAAGGTTTAATCATGATAGATTAAAATGTATTAAAACAAGGAAAAAGTCAAACCAATACTTTTGAATGTACAGAAGAACAGAACACTGTAACGAGAGTAAAAACTTCCTTTATTTCTCTATATAATGCCTTGCTACACTAATGCACTCATCCCAGCGTTTCACTAGTGCTTGGACACCATTGAGGTAGAAAATTTTCTCAGTTTGCCTGAGCCATGATCAGACTGCCTGTTTCATGTCTGCCAGGACATCCTTTAACATGTAGAAACAGCTTAGAGCGAGGTCGGGACTATATGGGTAGCAATAACTCCCAGTCGAGTTCCTGTAATGTGCAAATGGTGTTGGCGATCAGACGTTCCACTCGCTGAATGTTCACAACTGCAGTGGGTTCCGAGCCACCTTGGCAGTGATTGGCGTTCACAGACGTACGGCCTTCTTTAAATGTTTGCACCATTTCAATGTTTTACTGTGGCTAAGATTCTCATCACCGTATTGTCCATGAAGTCCCACTGTTAACATACTGTAAACCAGTGGTTCCCAACCCTTGTCTTAGAGGAACACCTTCCCTGTACATGTTTGCGTTTTTCTCTGCTCCCAGCACACCTGATTTAACTAATCTGATAATTAACAGTCTTTTCTGAATAGAAATGGGTGTGGTGGAGCAGGAAAAACACTAAAACGTGCAGGGCAGGTGTCCTCCAGGACCAGGGTTGGAAACCACTGAAACTGAATTATGAATAAACAATATATGCAGTGTGTTTGTGTATAACAGGAAGAAGACTCCAAGACTCACTTGCTCTGCGGTTCTTCATCATGACAATAGCACTGAGGAACATCAGGATCTCTATCTCTCTCTGGAACACAATGAAGAATTCAAATATTATCCGGATTTATGGATGCATTAAAACTGAACAACCATCGTAATGAGTTTCAGTTGTCATGCTAATGTCACAGTTATCAACATGCATGACATCTCAGAGATCACTAACTAACTGTTTCCATTACTTTTATGTTGGATTTCTCATTCAAATACTGATTGAAAACTTGAACATCATCCCTAATGTAAGAATTATTTCTCCCAATAAACACCATTATAACTGAGCAACTCACATTAACACCTGTATCACTAAAAACATCAAAGATATTCCAATATGATCACAATTACTGTGTTTCAGAATGAACTTCTTTCTTAAACATTCTATTTCTGTATTCTATTACAAATACAACTATATTTAACTGAATATGAGCAAAAGGAATAATTACTGTACGTTTCACACTGGAAAAAAGGGAAAATATATTTAGTGAACTGTAAGTCGAAGTATGTTTAACTGACCCAGTCAAAGTTGCAGGAGTCTCCGTCTTCTCTCTGAGAGGGTAAGTGCTCACACACACCCGGACATTTCCGCACAGCAAGGAAAGCGACAGACAGAAGAAACGACAGAAAGTAATACGGCTTTAAGAGCCATTTATAAATCTGTGGCAGGTGGAAGACAAACGCAAAGAGGCCGGTGATTAATCCCATTTTCACACACGTTTGTGGAGTGAGAGAAAGTGTGTGTAAGGAGGGAGAAGGCAGAAGAGAGAGGAGTGAGCAGAAATAGGACAGCAACAGGTGTGTGTGGTGTGTGTTTGGTTTTTATATCTTGGTGGGTACCATATGTCCCCTTATGGGCAAGAATATCTGACACCTTAAGAAGACATTTGGCTGGTAAGGACAGTAAGACAAATGCATGTGTGTGTGTGTGTGTGTGTGTGAAAGACAGGAGAAAGATCAGGAAGAAGACGAGGATAGAACTTTTCAAATAAAATTTCTGGTAATTAGCACAATTCAAGATGTCATCACTCTTCTACACGAAAAAATGTCAATAACTATATGACTAATGAATATATTTCACTTGGGCATGAAAGCTTTTCATTTCCTCCAAAAGAAAGTGAGCCTACTTCCTAGACCTGGCAGACATGTTGCCAAAAAATAAGAAAAAAAATCTTAAATTTATTACAATTCGTACTCAATTTGCCCACCTTTATGTACTTTACTGTATGTACACAAAGCAGCTTTACAGAACCAACAATCTATGGAAATGAGAACAATGAAAAAAATATGAACAATGGCTAGTTAAAAATTATCCGCACTCTGACTGTATGACAGAATGTATTTTAATTAACCGTAAGAAAAGGCAAGTACATCATTTTTTGACACAATCTCCTTGTTTGTCCATCAGACAACAATCTTTCGTATTTCCTCTTTAAAAATGTTTTATGCTGAAAAAATGTGTTTTCACTTCTTTATCAGAACTGAATCTTCGTCCTTGAGATCAGGACTATAGGGAGAATGCCTTGACAAATATAAAAAAAAAAAACAAAGTCGGAAATGTTGGCAGAAGTGTGAGGACGTGCACTGTCATGCAAGATCTCAACGCCCTTGGATAGCAGTCCTCTGCATTTAATCTTGAGGTTTAGCTCTTCAATAAGCATCTCACTGTAACAAACACTACTGTTTGTTGAACCTTTTTCCCAATAATGTTTCCTATTAGGTCTACTTGGACCAGTCGAATAATAGCCATTGTAATCTATTCCCCAGTTCTCTTAGGGACACGGAGGCACAAAATGCAGTGCACTTATATACAGGGTATATGGTAACCACCTGGTATTTGGCAAAAAAAAAAAAAAAAGAAAAGAAAAAGTATTGTTTGTCTGTTGTAGGTAAAAGATAGATACTAGGAAACTCCAAATGCAGATGATAATATATTTTTTATAATAAGAACCTATTAGAATAGAAAACATGAGTTTTTCATTCATCTTCTATAACGCTTATCCTGTAGATTGGTTCACAGAGGGCCTGGATCCTATCCCAGGAGACTGAGGGCACAATGCGGGGTACAACTCATGATCACAGGGGGCACACACACGCGCACACACACACACACACACACACACACACACTATGGGCAATTTGGGAAAAGCAATTAGCCTAACCTGCATGTCTTTGGCAGGAAAACTGAGTACCCGGAGGAAACCCACCAAGCACGGAGAGAACATTTAAACTCTACACACCCTGGCCCTGGAACTGAACTTGGCCCTTGGAGGATGTGAATGTAAATGTTTAATAAATAATATCTTAAAAGTTGGTAATGTAATTAGTTTTTTTTTTTTTTTAATCTATTATTTATTCTGTGTAATATAATGCATTACATGTATAATTAAATGTACTGTATATATACTGTTAGCTTTGAAAGCTTTAGAAGGAGACTGTATGGGAAAACGCGTTACGCAAAAAGACCGTAGGAACTCCTACAGCTTCCGTAGTCGGGCTGCTCGTCTTGGCGGGAGGATGAGAACGTCAACACTGGGGGAGAAAAAGATGGAGGACGTCACTCAGAGTCAGTCAAACGAACCGGGTTTAACGGACTCGGGTCAGACAAGTGAAGACGGGTCGGAACAGACCGGTGTCACCGGAGACGGAGCGGGAAAACCGGCTACATGTGAGGCGCGGCGGAGCAGACTGAAAATCTTTAACAAAGTCATGGAGAAAAGCCTTCAGAGACTCATAGCAGACACCAGGTGATGTCACGACCAATCTCATCTAATGTCCGGATTAAACCTCACCAGGTCTTAAACAACGCCGTTTACGATGTATTTAAGCCCGAAGTTTCACTTTATAAAGCTGCAATATTTGTGCTGTAGCACCGAAGAGTCGTTTGGAGAGGATTCGGTTCTTTGTAAGAGTCGACTCACTGAAATGACTCAGTTGTTTTAAAACTGAGTTCATTTAAATCCTTTAATTCAAAATCCTTCAACAGGCACTTAAACTATGAACTTTTATTTAGTGTGGATGACGACGACGACGATGATGATGATGATGTGTGTTCAGACAGACAACAATGTTTTCTGTTCTTGGAAGGTTCTCTGAGGTCATATTTATTATTTTACTTCTTGCATGAATTTCCTTATACGCAATGGTCCGAATAACATTTCGCTGATGCTCTTGTAACCATTTTAATAATCCGTGATTAATTTTTTTTTTGGTGAACATCCTATACAAGTCCCTGCCCAATCAAAAGTCCCAGTTTGACTTGAACGCCCCTGGTAAAATTGAATAAGCAGACTTGCTTTCTGGTCTGCATCAAGGATCGGCTTTAAGACCCTTTTTGTTTGCTCTGGTGATGGACAGATGAGATTAGACAGGAGTCTCCATGGACAATGATGTTTGCAGATGATATTGTGCTTTGTATGGATTGGCGCCCTGTCCAGGGTGTACCCTGCCTTGTGCCCGAAAGTCTCCTGGGATAGGCTCCTGGTCCCCCGCG
>JAQQZS010000002.1:6545689-6566615 GCA_030068045.1 Platyallabes tihoni
GAGAGAGGACATGAAGTTAGTTGGGGTGAGAGAAGAGGAAGCAGAGGATAGGGTTAGATGGAGGCAGATGATTCGCTGTGGCGACCCCTGAAAGGGAACAGCGAAAGACAAAGAAGAAGAAGAAGCTTTCTGATCTGCCAAGCTGCATTGATTTATTGCATAATAATTACCCAGGATGATGGTTTACAGGTATAAAAAGTAATTATTATAACCAGTGTTTAGTAAACGTTCCTAAACATTTTGGATTCCTGCAAAATTCCTGCATTTTGGATTCTATAAAAGTCCAAATCCAAAATAAAGTTTTGTTAATTGAAAGATAATTGCAAGACGTTAGTAATTAGATTCAGTAATTTATTTTTAACATATTAATACTACTGCTTAATACTATTGACTTTAAACTGACAATAATTAAAGATAAATCTCTCCTCCTGTGTGTTGGTCCAGTTTCAACAGGTTCTCCCACTCTTTCCATCCACTGTGCAAGCAGAATCCACAGATGGCCGAAGTCATCCACAAGCAGTTCATAAGCGATCTGCAGAAAGCCATCCAGGTAACACAAAGTAAACACATTTGCTTAGTAACGTGCTGTTGTGATGTTCTGATGTTGCGTGCCACAATATAGATCTGCAAAACTATTCTTATGTTGCAGTGTTTCACTAAATGTGTAAATAACCCAGAGCTGTTGTGTGTGCAGGAGGACATAAACAGAGTGATAGAGGAAGGAGACCTGCAGGTGAAACTGGAGGAGTTGGACAGACTTGAAGAGCAAGCTAAAGACACACCAGGACCTGCATGGTAGATTTACAGTATATACTTGGGTCAGGGTCATGGCACTGCCACTTAAATACAGTTATCTGCTTGGTCTGGGTTGCCAGATCACAACGTAAGAACAAAAACACAAGGGCCAAATAACACCATCAGTACCAGAAATTATACTTTAAGTCAATTATCTGTGCACATATCTAATATTCATTACTATCTCAAGGCCAAAGATGATTTAAAAAAAAATCTCACCGCGCTTTTAACAGAGAAAAACGCTCTGGCAACAGCAACGCTTCACTTTGCACTCTGCCTGTTTCTTTTCCTTTCAAACTTTGAGGTGCAAGTACGCTCTCTCGTGGTGTCCCAAAATAATAGATATGTGAGCGACGGAGCGTTCGTTCCTCTTCTATACCGCTGAGGGTCGCGGGGGCTTAGAGCCTATCCCAGGAGACTTGGGGCATGAACGTGGGTACATCCTGGACAGGGTGCCAATCCATCAATCCAGATGCTGCCCAGAAAATACTACCTGTCTATGCAACTATACAGTATTTTGAACTGTCCATGGTAATATAATTGTGTCTACTTTAGAAGACATACATCAATCACGTTGATAGACATCTGCCTCAATATATACTGTACAACGCTGCAAACCATTAAACACAGCTTGCCAGTAAATTCAGCCTCAATTCACCAGCGTTCACATCTGTACAAAAGTGACTGGGGTGACAGTAGCCTCGAACAGAATGTGCTGATATACAGGACGGCGAACAGAAACTTTAATATAACCCTCGTATACGTGAGTTATTACAGTATGTTGTATAACATGTTGTAGTTATTGAATGTCCAAAACTTGCACATAGCCTTTATCTCTAACTTGTCCTTGTTTTGTGTGTTTTGCAGGCGACCTAGTGGCATTCCTGAGCAGGATGTGTGCAGTGTGTTGATCCCGTACCACCAGGGGCAGGAGGAGTATGTGCGCAGAGAGCTGAGGAAGCTACAGAAGGAGAACGCAGCTCTGGCTCAGAGGGTCCAGTCTGGACGAGAAACTATCGCACACACAGAACAGCGCATAGCAGCAGCCATGGATGAGTGGAAGGTGACACTATGTGGGGGGAAAAAATATATATATATATATATATATATATCATCTCAATCACCTCTTTGTGTGTGTGTATTGTATGTCAATGATTTTTACTTGCATTAAAGACATCAGTGTGCTTATGTTTATATGGGAGAATATAGTAAATCACCAGCGGGGCATCCTTTATGAAATAGGTGTTATTTAAGTTAAATGTTATATTTGTATCAAATTTATATTATTGTAATACATTACAAGAGTAAAAGGTTCTCTCCTACATCTGACGCGGCTTTCTACGTTTATTTCCCCGCAGGGATCTGTGGCTGATTTGGAATCGTTTGTCTCGTCACTTTGTCAGTCTGAAAATTTCTGAGTTTCTCCAAACTCCTGTGGACCGAATCAATGCTCATAGTTCAACTTTTAATTCTTTTTTTTAAGCTAACTTGTATTGTTTTATTTTACCAAATGTGTTCAATTAAATACGTTTCTTGTTGTATGTAACTTGTTTGAGTGTTTATAATTAGAATTCATTGTTAATAAGTATAATTTTTTTAATATTTGTATTACTGTTATTATTATTATTATTATTATTATTATCATCAGCATTCCTTTCAGTTTTAAGTGGACATGAGGCATATACATTACTAACAAGAAGGACTAGAGTTGGTGGTCGAAACGTGAAATTTGTGGTGTCGTTATTATGGTTGTAGCTCTTTGGCCACTTTGGTCTTCTTGTTGAACATCAGGAAAGGCTTAATGCAGCCCTGCTTATGATGTAATGTACACATCATGTCATTTACTTAATAAATTAACTTGGAGAAGCATATAAGGATGATTCTCACAAAATATTTTTAATTCTTTAGATACTAGCAAGAGCAGTCTTGAGAGGACACAAACCACACACTACTGGGTTTCTTAAAATAATAAGTATATTAATATAAAATATGCAATTAGTAGTACAAGCTCCACATGGGAATCAACTGATAAATCAAACAGAACATTACCTACAGTGATGAGTAAAAGACAAAACAGATAAAATGATCAAAATTAAATATTGTCACCAGTTTATTCCTAAGTAGGTTTTGACATGCAATTTTAAATTTGGCTTGTCAATGTTGTGCAAAATGTTAATACTAAATATAAAAGTACGGGGGAGGAAACAATAAACCATAGCTAAATACAGTGCTGTGTATTTGCACCTTCCTGATTTTTTTTTTTGTTGCATATTTGTTGCCCTTAAATGATTCACATCATCAAACAAATTTTACTATTAAACAAAGATAACTCAAGTAAATACAAAATGCAGTTGTTAAAAGCTGTCCAAACCAGTCTGGCCCCATGTAAAAAAGTAATGGCCCCTAAACCTAATAACTGATTGTGCCACCCTGCAATCAAGCATTTGCGGTAACTGGCATTGAGTCTTTCACATCACCGTGAAGGAATTTTGGCCCACTAATGATTTAGTACGGGGAGGAATTACTTTTTTTACATAGGGCCAGGTAGGTTTGGACAGCTTTTTTTTCCTTAATAAATGAAACCATCATTTAATTATTAAATGAAATCAGCATGTGACAAAAAATAAATATATACAGTACAAAAATAAATAGAGTACCGTGTGGAGATTGCATTAATGTAAGATATCTATGAGCATGTAAGTAACATTAGGGAGTTAGTCAGTGTGGGTTTGTCGTGTTTAAGGCAGCTGCAGTTGGGCAGAAAATGTTATCTGCATTTCTTTTCAGAGAGGAGTTTTGCAAAAAAAAAAAAAGTTTGTTTCAAAGATTGGAGAGGTCGGCCTCAATCTTTCCCGCTTTCTTCATGTAGTTCCTCGAGCATTGGCACACTGGACAACAGGACAGCTCCCCATACCATGTACAGTATGCCAGCTTAGAGAACCAGCCTGAGTGTCCAGGATAAGCCCCATCCTGGATATTTTGGTGCTCTGTCAGTCAGACCAATACATGTATTTTTTATTGTATGTATATTTTTTATCGTAGTGTGTAAAGGCTCTGTGTTACTGTTCGGATGGTCCGGCGTTCCAAGTACCAGGGTTGCCGCTGTTTGGCCCTTGAGCAGGGCCCTTGCTTTTTGGGGCGCCATATAGTGCCCGGACCCTGTGGTCTGACCCCAGCCCCACTAACAAGAAGCTGGGATATGCGAGTAATAAAGAATTCCACTGTGCAGTAATGAATATGTGACAAATAAAGATTGAACTTAAATGTTTAAATGATTTAAACTTAGCTTTCACAATGCCTTAACACTATGTGAATTACGGTAGATGGACAGCTCGACATATCGGATGTACTTGTATTTCGGTTATTACGGTACCGCCCGTGTTGATAACGTGCACTGAAAGAGTATTTGATAATACAAACCGGGTTTTAGCGTTACCTTAAAGTATATTTATTACATCTAAATAACCTTTATTTTTTATTTAAATCATGGCAGAAATGTTTTCAACTCTATTTAGCCAAAACGACGCCCAGGGACCCCCGAGTTCCGCGGCTTTGGGTTTCGGACCGGGAAAATCTGCACCTCCGCACCCGCAGAGCGCAGCTCCGGTGCAGCCTCCTCTCTCAGGACAGCTCGGGGATGAAGGGCCTACTGGGCGAAAACCTGGAGTCATCAATGAACCGTTCTACCTACTGCGAGAACTGCCTGGTAAAGCTAATGCTAACCGTCCTGGTGTATTCCATTCTTCAGTACAACATAAGAATATGCTGTTGTTTTTATTTTTATTTTTTATCATTGTGCAATGTTATTTGTGTTTATTTCAAACAGTTGGAAATGAATTAACGGGGAACACTAACCTGATCACACACTACAATCTGGAGCATGCGTACAACAAGTTCTGTGGCAAGAAGGTGAAGGAGAAACTCAGCAACTTCTTACCTGAACTACCAGGTGAGGTGAACAAGAGCAGGAAAAGTACCCTGATGTCCGGGTGTGTATAGATAGATAGATATGCTGTAATGCAAGGGTGAGTCAAAAATGATCAGCACTCCAGTTATATTTACTGTGACTGTCTACTGTCTCCCCGGTCACGGCTGTGCAGGTGTGAACGTGTTACATCAGTTCATTTGTAACTGCGATGCCTCAGAAATAGATGCCACACTTGTGATTTACGTGAAAGAAGAGCAGCGAATTTGTTTTTTGTGGTCTGAGGGTGTACCTGGTGCCGATACACCTCACAGAACAGGATAAACTGAAGCGTTTGTCTATCTGCAAACAAAATTTGGAGCGATACTCTGAGGAAAGTGAAAGTTTCTTAAAGAGAATCATTACTGGTGACGAGACACGGATTCATCACTACGAGCTTGAGAGTAAACGGCAGAGTATGGAACAGAAACATCCTCAATCGCCGACCGAGAAAAAGTTCAAAAGTCAACCATCAGCTGGGAAATTCATTCATGCTTACAGTTTTCTGGGATTCTCAAAGCCCAGTATTGGAACATTATCAGGAAAAAGGTTCAACAATCAACAGTCAGATGCTTATTGAAAAGCTGAAGCCTAAACGTATTATTATATGATTAAACTCAGAGGACTGCTATCCGAGGCCGTTGTGATCTCACATGCTCGATGCACTTCCGCCTACACTGTCGAATTTGTTTTGAGGTGTTAAAGCATCCTCCCTATAGTCATGATCTCGCTCCATCTGTTTGCACTCCTGAAATCAGCCCTACGAGTACGGAGATTCACTTCTGATAAAGACGTGAGGACAGCGGTACATTTGTGGCTCCAGCTCAGACTAAAACATTTTTTAAATGAGCCAATACGAAAGCTTGTTGATGGACAAGCGTGTATTGAAAAGCAAAGATGAAAGATGATGTTTATCTTTTCTAAAAGTTAAAATACATTCTACAGCCAGAGTGCGGATAATTTTTGACTCACCCTCGTAGTTTAACTATTATGTAATAGAGCATGCAAAGCGGGCAGGCATACATCTACATCCATATAAAAAAATAATAATAATAATAATCTTGAAAAAAAATCCTAGTTTTGTTATTGTCTGTTTTTAGGTATGATAGACAGTCCAGGAGTTCAGGATGGAAGTTCGTTGCGATCCCTTATAGAGAAACCTCCATTGTGTGGAAACTCTTTCAGCCCAATAACTGGAGCACTGCTGACAGGATTCAGACTACACACTGGACCGGTACATGAACCACACACACACACACTTGTGCACAATAAAACACAAACAGATCACAGCTTCAGTCCGTACTCCAATCTTTCTGTTTGTCTTTTAGCTCCCAGAGCAGTACAGACTGATGCACATCCAACCACCGAAGAAGAAAAGCAAACATAAACACAGACATCATCGACCTCAGGATCCCATACCTCCAGGTGATGCACACACAGATACACACACTTGCATAAAAAAAAAATGTGTTAAATGAATGCTATAAAAATTACACGATGGCCGTCTTTCAAACTGCTGTCCTCTTTGAACACTTACTCAGATTAAACTCTCACTACGTCTTCACGATGTGTTGCTGTTCATTTGCGCCGCTTTCTCTTTTCTTAAAGTCTGCATTGCCCATATTTCTAACTCAGATTTTATAACGAGTCTTAATCACGTGACTTAAGTACGGCTTTCAGGAATGTTTTAGAAATACTTGGAATGAAATCTTTCAGGAAAATACGATTAAAGTTTACAGAACTCAGTACGGTGGTGAGACTCTTAGCCGAATTAAAGCATTTTCATTTTGCAAACATTTTAAAGAAGGCTGTACGTCTGTGAATGACGTTTTTTATTTATTTATTTTTTTAGGTGCCTCAGAGCACACTCAATGAAACACTAGGATAAGTGCATTAGTGTAGCAGGGGATTATATAGAGAAATAAAAGGAGTTTTTACTCTCAGAGATGTGTTCTGTTATTCTGTACAATCCAAAGTCCCGGTTTGACACCCCTAGTACATTTATTGTCCTTTTTTAAGATAATGAGATCGCTCTTAATTCATTCAGGAGGCTGATTTATTTCTCCTTTACACTTTATCACATTTTTAAACTTCCTTCCCTTTTGATTAAGCAAACTGTTTTTCTAATAAATTAGTAAACAAATATAGAAATCAGAAACTTGCTCTAATTGCAACTGATTGCAAATATATTAAACTGATATATTATATAGATATAAGCTGTTTAAATAATCTGACAGCACGCAAATGGTAAATGTGTTTTTTTTTCCCCTGAGCAGAAACACCGTCAGACTCCGACCCCAAGAAGAAGAAGAAAAAGAGAGACGATGATCCTGAGCGCAAAAAGAAAAAGAAGGACAAGAAAAAGAAAAAGGTGGATGGTGTTACTCTGAAAGTTAGGGAAGAAAAAAGTTAATTAACATGTATTCTTATTTATTCTCTCTGTCTGTTAGCTTTTACTGATTTGTGTTGATGTGATGTGCTCTCTCTCTGTCTCTCTCTCTCTCTCTCTCTCTCTCAGAATCGTCACAGTCCGGATCACCCTGGTATTACTGGCTCTCAACCCAACAGCAATAGTCTGAGATAGAGACACTGTAGTTTTGTGTGTGTGTGTGTGTGTGTGTGTGGTGAGAGAGTGAGAATGTGTGCCAATACTATGACTGCGTACTTTTTTGTAGCTAATGTTGATGCAGATACTGAACACAGCTCAGTTCTATTTCCAGTATTTTCTTCAGAATTTGATGACTTGAATAAATTTTTGGTACTCTACTGCGTTGTACTAAATGTTGTTGTATTCTTTTGGGAAGGTAAAAACGAAGAACTCGTCAGCACGGTGACGCCATGGTTAGCACTGTTGCTTGCGGCTTCAGGGTCGAAGGTTTGATTCCCACATTGGGTCTGTGTGCACGGAGTTTGCATGTTGTCCCCATGCTTGGTGGGTTTCTCTGGGTATTTCAGTTTCCTCCCACAGTCCAAAGACATGCAGACGTAGGCTAATAGGGATAGGCTTCAGGCCCATCACGACGCTGTACAGGATAAACAGTATAGATGATGAATGAATGAATGAGAGAATGGGAGAGCTGGAGTACTGAATGCCATTTATTTGAAATCAAACACAACACCAGAGGGCAGTGTGGGACAAAAAGAGAAGAGGCTTTCTAGAAAGAAATCAGACTTAATACTGTATTTTATTAAATCTGGTGTGTATTTTCAGTTTTTACACCGCATATATAAACAATCATTTTAATTATTTATTGCAATCAATACTTTATTTATTACATATATATATTTCCATCCAAAGACCACATTCGTATTAAAGTTGTCATTAGACTCCAGTCGGCTCTTATTTAATATTTTTGTAGATTGTGGTTTCCTCCACTGTAACTGAAAGAGGAAATCACAGGAACGAGAAAATTTCCAGGTTGTTTCGGCTTTAAAGAATCACGACTATTAGATTTAAAAAAAAAAAAAAGGCCAAAGATTTTTCTAGATAATCTCAATTATTTTTTAAGACATGAGTGATTTAATGTTATTGATGTTTAATTGTGGGAGAAGCAATTGCTTTTAATTGAAAGAAAAAATAAGGACTATCATTTGACAAAACATCTACTTGAAGGTTATTAAATACAGTATGGCTCAAACATAAGGAGCTTCTGGTTGGCCTTTTAAAAAAATGTATTTAACCCAATGGTGTTAATTGCGAATGTTATCAGCATATCATCAAAACTGAGTTAAAGGTAGATTCATAGAAATGCAAATGTTAAGGTTTCTTAGTCTGCTATAAACCTTATCCTGTACAGGGTCACAGGAGACTTGGACAGTAAGGCAGGGTATGGGGTACTAGTTCATCACAGGCCCCACACACTATTTGGGAACGCAAATTAACCTAATCTGCAGGTCTGTGGGAGGAAACCAGAGTACCCAGATGAAACCCACCGATCACAGGGAGAACATGCAAACTCCATCCACGCAGCCCCGAGGCGGGAATTGATCCCTCAACCCTGGAGGTGCGAGGCCGGAGTGTTAACTACTACACACTGTGATGCCTGGAGTTTTTTAGTATTTGCTTTAATCAGTGTGCACTCAGACTGGCCCATCTCCACATGTTTGCATAAAACCTGATTATCCGTTTTGGATCAAGGCATGCCATCCGGATACACGCTTCAGGTTGAAGAGATGAGACATGAGAAAAATCTTGTTTTTTTTCCCTAAATATTGACGTAGAAAATGTGCAACATCTTGAAAGATATTGAAATAGTATTCAAAATAATGCAATTTCCCTTTCTTCCTTTGCAATTGCCAAAATTCTAAAACTTTCCTGTCAAGTCTGCATATTTACTCTGAGTTAGGTAGGCTGGCTCTAACCAACCGCCAGGCACTGTTTGCTCCGCCTATTTGCCCATTTATGGATTTAGTTTAGGCGGAGTCAGCTTCGGCCAGGGTGGCAACAACCAGAGCGGCCACTGTTGAGCTTCAAAACCGCTCTTCAGTAAAAATATATGAAGGGTTTGTCCAGTTCTTCTTATACACTCTATGTTTGAAAACGATGTAAATGATATGTTGTGACTTTGACAGTGACCGGATCTCGACCCTGTTGAACATGCATTGGATGTGTTTTTTTTTAACTTGGCACATTAAGTACCAAAAACTTCGAAACACCAAATGATTAAATATGTTTTGGAAGAACGTTCAGTTCCAGTGACCTTTAGAACCTTTGACAAGACCTGAACATGTTCAGGTACCAGAACACTTTGCTGAGATTCTCTGTTAACAGTTTGAGACTTAACATTACTACATAAACTACAGATTTAGACCCTTTATAATTATATATCCTGTATTCAGGGTCGCGATGGGGAAGGGTCCCAATCCATTGCAGGGCAGAGACATACACTAGAGACAATTTTGAAACGGCAATTAGCCTAATCTGCCTGACTTTGGACAGTGGGAGAAAACCAGATTACCCTGAGGAAACTCACCAGCACGGGGACAACATGCAAACTCCACGCACAGACATAAGGCGGGAATCGAACCCTCGACCTATGCCACCAAGCTGCTGCCTTTATAATCATGTCATATACACACTTACATACACTGCATGTACTGTATATATTAATCTAATACCTTTGGCAGATCTCATTCAAAAGCTGCACAGTGCATATGAGTTTCTTTTGTACCAAAAAAAAAAACACACACAACCATTCTGCACATCTTTTTATTTGAAATGTTTCATCAAACTTCTTGAAAACTCCATTTCCCTCTTCATGGCTTATTGACCTCCACAACGAGGCAGAAATAGTTTCGGTTGCATCCGTGAAGTCGTGTACATTCAGAGATATAAAAGCAGATATTGTTTATAAGGCACAGGTTCCACACAAACACACGCAACACACTAAAACAAGTGAAATCTGGCTGTAAGGACAAAATTCCCCCGAAAAAGGGTAACACGTCCTCCTGTGACATGTCACTTTGACCCCTGACTATTGACGGATGGGGTATGATTGATCACTGCTGAATGCCCTTTCCAAGCAAACAAAAGTAAATACAGAGCAGAAATACTGCTGTTGCAGCACTACAATATTGAGCATAAGATAAAATAATACATTAGTATCAATGCATATGCAAAAAGAACGGGGAAAAAACACAAAGAAAATTTCCTTTACAATGGTTGCACAGATAAAAGCACAAAATAAAAGCACATTAATAAAGCACATTTCCTGTATGGCTGTTCCAAATGTGAAAGAAAATACATTAGGGCATGTTCGTAATGTAAAAAAACAAACATTTATCATCCTTTTCATCCTCTTTGGTTTAAAATGATATGTCACGATTTCCTTTTATAATCTATTTCTTATTTTCAAAACAGAAATACAATAAAAAGACCTGGTGTGTATATGTTTATACTGTATACACACTCTTTGGTGAACAAAAACACACAATTTACAGACAAACTATCCAACTGGCGCATGGCTTAGTGTGACAGAGGTGACGATCAGCTGAGGTTACTTGTCGACAGTCAAGTCAAGTGGAGTAGAGTGTGTACTAGGGGTGCTTTCAGGCGTTAGCTTCCAAAATAAATACATGGTTAAAAATAGAAAAAATTAAGGACATATTGCATTAAAAAGTAAGCAGTATTCCAAAACCATGCACAAGGCTGTGCAATGATTAAAAGTCCTTATATGAAGTATTTATGGCTTGTGCTTGAATGAAAAATTCAGCACCAACATATAACGACTAATGCTAATCTGATGTGCCGTGCTTTTGCCGAGTCTGCACTTTTTGGGATGGAAGAAGCATTAATCTTCCTGGTTGTGTTCCTCGGTGGATCTAGGCCTCCTGGGGCGCGTGTCCGTTAAGGTTGTTGGCTTCTGCATGTTTGAGCGCCTGACTCTCTGATGCGGCCTTTTCCCGTGACGCCTTCTCCTGCACCAGGTGTCGGCGGTGGTAGAACAGGTATCCCGGCAACAGGAACCCGGCCAGCGAACAGATCAGCAGCCCGACGTTGATCTGACCGATGGAGAAGGGAAATGAAAGTTTATTCGTTTATTGTAATCGCTAACCCTAGGATATCACGTTTATATGACTGATAATACTGTTGCTACTCAAGGTCTCAGTATTTAAAAAGAAGGTGTTGTATCATGCCATGTGAAGTTTATACTTTATTAAATACAATAAACATATGTTTCCCATCACATCAGATCAGATCATGACAGTCATGCCTTTGGGAACTGCTC
Source organism: Platyallabes tihoni (assembly GCA_030068045.1). Taxonomy (NCBI): domain Eukaryota; kingdom Metazoa; phylum Chordata; class Actinopteri; order Siluriformes; family Clariidae; genus Platyallabes; species Platyallabes tihoni. The sequence continues at coordinate 6,557,177 of JAQQZS010000002.1, forward strand.
GCACTGAAACCAATGGCTTGACTAACTTGGACACTACTACAGGTAGTCTCCTAGTTCCGTTCTGAGAGCATGTTCATAAGTCGGATTTGTTCTTAAGTCCGGAGTCTTATATGCCTTTGACCCAAATGTACAATGTAAAAGCATATCAATATACTTGACTAAATCTGTCCCCTTTCCTCACACTGCCATCATGTGGCCAGAAACCATAACTGCACCTAAGAAAATAAATCTCACAGTGAAATGTGAAATCTAACATACAATATACCGGACTTTGGACATTTTATACATTCACTTACACACAAAATATTGTATACAATTGTAAATATTGGTATCTGGTGAGGTGAGGTGTCTTATTTTTTGTACAATACATGTGAGCTACTTCTGTGATTTGTTCGCATCTATGCATGTTTGTAGATCCAAATTCCTAACTCGAATGTTCGTAAGTCGAGGACTGCCTTATTGTCACACTAGCAGTCACTGTATACTAACAGTGGCTGTAATTTAAATTACACAAATTAGTCTACAGTGTCACAGCTTATTAGTCTTCAGGATAAAATTATTTACACCTTCTATGTTTTTTTTAAAGGAACATATCTACAGTATGTTCCTTAATTATTATACAGAATTTTATAAAACGCTCTCTAAGTGAAGGTCATACCCAATAACCATTTCCCTTCAGTGGCCCCAACATTGTGATGAAGAGCGGCTGCTGCAGCAGGGCGACCACGGCGCTGATCATAGACTGCAGTCCAGTCAGAGTGCCAAAGTGGTTAGACGGGTAGCTGAGCGAGAAAGAGAGAGAGATGAAGAAAGAATGAATAATGCTTCTGTGTGAACAAGAAAAGTATAGAATATTGGAATACAATGGGCATTCAAGTCAAACCGGGACTAAACCGCGTGTAAAACTTACTGACATTTACATAAGACAGTACGGTGATGAGACTCTTAACCGTAGTAATATATTTGAACAGTGCAAACATTTTGGAGAAGGCTGTATGTCTGTGAATGACAATGTAGTTGTTTCCATGAACATTCACCAAGTTGAACGCCTGAATCTTGAAAATTACAGGAACTTATTTCCATTCCATTAAAGGAGTTCCTGGGAGGCCAGGGGGAGTACGTTCTGGCGTACTGAGAAAACTTTCTACTTTGATGGTATCCAAGTGCTAGTAAAACACTGGAACAAGTGCATTAGTGCATAACTGTAAGGGTTAACCCCTAGAGGGCGCCACTGCGCCAAAGACTATTTGACTTTGTAGTTTGTTTTGGTTTAGTTAAACTTCGTTTTCCATGATGCACCTCGGCCAGGTGCCGTAAGCATTCACCTGAGTCGAGGAAGGTAATGAAGTTCTTGATTATAAATAGCCAGTTTTAGTTGAAGTCCTTGTGTTGCATTAATCGTCGTTTGGTTTGTGTTGGTGTTAGTTTATTTAAGTTTATTAAAGTATAAGAGTGATTACTAGGTGTTCTCAGAAAGAGCTTATGTTTTGTTTTCTGTGTGACTTGAATAAACTTTATTATTGAACCGCCAGCTCGCCTCCTGCATTTATGCCACGAACACGCCGACTCACACCGAAGGTTCGTGACAATAACAGGAAATTATATAGAGAAATAACGGGAGTTTTTACAGTAACTCCCATAACTGTTCAAGTCAAAAGTCCCGGTTTGACTTGAACACCCCTCGTAGATGATAGATTTTGAGATACAAAGTAATAAGAAACTAATCAGTGACTAATTGAAGAATGGTTTAAAAAAATCTTAGCATTGTCTAAATAAGTATGAACTGTAAATTAAAAAATTGGAAATGCTTCAGCTTGTGTTATATAAAAGAGCAGTTTACAGACAAAAAAAAAAAAAAAAAACGGGTGCGACAAAGTCCTCAAAAGGACTGAGGCTGATTTTGCAGGATGCTCAGTAAAACTTGGCAGCTAATTTCCTGATAAAACTGTACAATTTGTACTTGAGAGTATACTGACTTAATTTTATTGATTACAGTTTTTTTTTTTTTTTTTTTTTATGTAGAAACATTTTATAAAGATGTCCTTGCTCTACAGCAGTTATTTCCAGAGCCCAAGACTTCTTGCACGTGAAAGTATACACTTTCTTCATACTAGCCTCCTGGACAACTGAGGAATTGTTCAATCATAATAAATAAACATATCTTGTGGGACGAAAGCCTGTATCAGACCGTGTGTGTGTGTGTGTGTGTGTGTACTTACACAGCAGCGTACAATCCTCCACAGCAGGAGTGAATGAAACCTCGGACCATAGTGTGCAAGATAAACGTCAAGATCTATACAGAGAGGAAGTGACACACGGGGTAGACAAATAATCAGTAAGCAAATCCAGAGACAGCGGTCCTGCAGCTCCCACAAGTGTATTAGAAGAGCAGAATGAAAACTTTATAAGCCATCAGGGAATAATAAAACTCCCAAATCGAGAAACAGGTAGTAGTGCATTCTTATGATAATTTCCTGTTCGTACAGTGAAAACACACCCTCGGTTTCGGGTGAGGTAATAAAGTAAAGCGGCGTCGTAGCTGGTGTGGGCCGTGGAGAAAAGTCAGAGAGATAGAGACAGACAGACAGGGAGACATATATAGATTAAGTGGATATAAAAAATCTACACACCCCTGTTCAAATTGCAGGATTTTTTATGACGCAAAATGAAACGTCAGAATTTTTTCCACATTCATTGTGATACACACATGGAAGAATCCATCACCACTTCTCCAGTTAAGGAAGGAAAACCCACAATGGTCACTGAAGTAACTTGAAAGTTATAATAAATTATTATTTAATACACCCGACTAATGAAAATCAGAAGACATTGCTTTTGAATTGTAATTCACCGGTCAACATTCACACACATTCACACAGTATAGGCAATTTGGAAATGCCAATTAGCCCAATCTGCATGTCTTTGGACTGTGGGAGGAAACCGGAGTACCCAGAGGAAACCCACCAAGCACGGGGAGAACATGCACCCAGACCCAATGCATAAATCGAACACTTAACGTAACATTTTGTTGCATAACTTTTTAAGCAATCACTGCACTCAAGTCGCTCTCAATGAGACTTCTGTATATGTCGACTGGTAGTCTGGTCCAGCTGCTCCAATTCTCTCGGTTTAAAGGGTGCCTTCTCCAGACTTCACCACATGACACCAGACCACATTCCACAGATGTTCAGTAGGATTTAGATCAGGGCTCATAGAAGACCACTTCATGTTTTGTTGCATGTTTATCGTGGTGTGTTTTGGATTGTTATCCTATTGGAGGACTTATGACCTGTGAATGAGTCTGAACTTTCTGACACAGGGAAGCACATATCGTTCAGAATGCCTTAACAGTCTTGAGTCATTGACCCTTAAGAGAATCAGGACACTCTGTGCCAGATGCAGCAAAGCAGCCACAGAACATACGGGAGCTTCCATGTTCCTTTATTTAAAAGCTACATTTTTGTGTCTCGGCCGATGTGACTGGGGAGTTTTGTCTCATCTGTATAAAGGACATTCTCCAAGAAGCACTGTCACTCGTCAATATGTATTTTTAACAAATTCCAGTCTGGATTTTTTATGATTTATCGTCACCAGTGGAGTCCTCCTGCGTCGCCTTCCATTAAATCCTTTTTTGCTCCAACAGTAGATCTGACACTGATCTACTCTGACCACGGACTTCCCCTTCAACCTCTTTACAAGTTGTCCATGGCTCTTTGGTTACCAGTCGTATCATCCTTCAGCAGGAAGGCTTTCTACAGTCCCATGGACCCTAAACTTCTGAATAATATTTGCAACTGCAGTCACAGGAGTCACAGGAGAGATTAAGCTGATGATCATTTACCTTAAACATGCTTGTCAGAATCACAATTCTCTCCTTTGATTTTTTTTCGGTCCATGTTCAGTGCAGAGCACACCATGACACCATACAACAGAGGGACTTTTCACCATTTAAATAGGCTGATGAACTGACTGCAGATTACAGACGCCACCGCGGCGCATCCGTGGAGCAATCACTGACGTCAGTCAGAAACTGGCAGTGCAGGGATTTCACATCAGCGCTAGCAATATCTGATAAAACAGCTAACAGAAGGACTTTCTCCCTTCTACTTCTTCTGGACCTCAACAAATACAGCTGACTATTTACTTGCCATGCTCTAGAGCAAAACCTCTATCTATAAAAAACCTATAGATATTTTTTTTTGTTGCTAAAATCAATGAATGAGTGGTTGCGTGAACTCATGACGTATTCTAACCCAGATGGAACTAGCAAAGGACGTATCATGACATGCAAATCTGATCTGCGCAATCATTTCTAGATGATCAAAACTAATTTGATGAGGTTTCATTTTCAGTTTCATTTTTAAATGATTCTGTTAAATTCACAATTTCAAATCTTCCAAATGTCTGCTTGCATTGGTCAATAAAAGGTCTTTGTCAGAAAGTGGGAAAAATGAGCACTACAGTGGGGTTTCTAGGAACAGAACATTCTCCAAAATTGCCGCAAGTCTGTTCAGGACAGTACAGGTCGCACAAACATCTTTTTGTAATCTTCACATTTCGACTGTGGAGTAGTGTGGCTAGATGGAAACCTGCTCTTGAAAAAGCATCCAAGTCTGCTTAAGACTCCCCCAAACCGCTTAGCAAAATGTGTTTTGGTCTAATGAGATCATAAGTTTAGGAATAAAACAAGGCTGCTTATTACCCAAAGAGTGAAGCATGGTGGTGGTGGCATCATACTATGCTTCTCTTTAGCTGGGACTGCAGGCCTCTGATAGACAGATGAAGATAAAGAAAAAACTTGATTGTGTGCATCTGTGCCTACTTCTTTGCCTACGTGACCCATTTTTTTTTTATTTTCTTGCTCAGTCATGTCTGTATAGCAAAACAAAAACTGGCTAAAATGCTCTGAGTTTTAAGGGCTGCAAATAGTAACAGGGAAGGGAACCTCAAAAGGAGGGATGCTACATGACTGAACAAGGTTTGAGGCAAACAGAATCTGTGGTCTGTGGTTTTAAGCTGGACTGTCTGGAGCTGGTGCTGGAACTGAGGACCCTAAACAAAATGCTGTCCATGCTGTCCAACACCAGTCAACAACCATATGGAGATGTATGGAAATCGTTTGTTCCCAGGGCCATACGCTGTTTTAACGGCTCTTCACAGTGCCTGGGGACGTGATTGGGATTCTTAAGTCATGAATGTCCCCCAGCCACTACTCACTCTTGGTTATTCATGTAGCTCTCCATATATCGCAGACTCCTATCACTCATCATGCACCCTTATCTACACTGACAGTCATTATCTCATTCCTGCACCACTCACTTTTTGCACTATCATGTTCAATTTGTTAAATTTTTGCCACTGATTATACATCCTTACTTGAGTATATTTTGCACATACTCACCTCATTCTTTTTATATATTTACATGTTTTTTTTTATGTATAGTATATATTATGCATGTTCTCTCTGTGCTTGGTGGGGTTCCTCCGGGTAATCCGGTTTCTTCCCACAGTCCAAAGACATGCAGATTAGGTTAACTGGGGTTCCCAAATTGGACTACCTTGGATTACGAGCATAATTCGTTCCGGAAGCGGGCTCGTATTCCAAAACACTTGTAAACCAAATCTAATTTTCCCATAAGCGTTCCACAGCCCAAAAAATAAATACATAAAAATAATTAACACAAAATATAAAGTAAAAATAAAACAAATGAACCTGCACTTTACCTTTAAAAAAAAAGTAAAAATAAATCTCGACAGATAAGTGTTTCCCGTTTGTGCGCGCAGGCGCTGTGTATGTGTGTATGTGAGTGTGTGTGTGAAGCTAAAGTAAGGAGCCCCTCCCCGTCTCGTCTTACACAGTTATCCTTCCTCCACTCTTCACACACAACGCAAACACTGTTTTATCGGGGAAAAAAACAATAAATCTCTAATGACACTCGATTGAGCGACACACACGGTGTCCAATGATGAGTGCACACACAGACACAAAGAGCAGGCTGATACAGAGAGGGAAAATGGATCTTTAACCTCTCTAATGAGACTTGCTTTTGCTTTACACGCGCGCTGTACACACACACACACATACAGACACAAAATAAAAGACGTTTTACGCGCACACAAGTGGTCACAGTGTTATAGTAAACAGTACATGCGTGCACGGATATTGATTATACCAGTAAGAGACGCGCACTAAGACCCAGCAGGGGAGACGATTACCCACAATTCTGCAGCACAAGAGGGAGAAAAAACATTGGCTCAGTTGTGATCACCAGACGCTCGGCTTCAAAACAAGAAGCGCATGCGTGATACATGATGCTCGGTACTCGTAAACCAAGACTTGCTCATCTTGTGGAACACTCGCAAACTACATTACTGTAATTTCCTTCTGGAACAATACAGTTTGTTGTTTGAGAAGGAAAATATACATCACTCATCAAACCTATCTGCCTAAACCTATAAAAACTTGTACATGGGGGCGTCCAGGGTCCCACTTTGTCTCCTGAAGTGCCATGACATCTGTCATTACTTACCTATTAAATGTATACTTATCTTATGGTCATCATCTCGTGTACCAACTTTAAAGATGTGTTTGGCACAAGTGGCTAATCTTCTCCCATTGGAAAAACTTATGACTTACAGAACAAATCGGAACTATTCTGGTGGATATGGGCCTCTTTTTGGACTCTACTTGAACAATCATGACTCTTTCTTTCTTTTATGTTTTCTTTTACTGGACAGTTTTGTCCTTTGGTTTTTCCATGTCCACTCTAATATAAACAGATTATTGTTTGTGTTTAAATGTTTGCTGTGGGTGTCGATTGTTTACTAATCTGGCTCTGCTAATTTTGTTGTCGTTAAATACCAATACAAATATAATAAAAAAAACAAAAAAAAGGAATGACTTCTGACCGGTGAATCACCAGGTGGATGTAACACTAAATTATGTTTAATAAACCTGTTCATCTGGCATTTCAAACCTGTATAAAGTCCATATCTCTATGATGTCATCTTTCCTCAGCGACATGCTGCCTGCATCCTCCAGCACTCATTAAAGTCAGACTGTATGCACTCGGATCACAACTGAATGTTCTGTACTGAACGATACAGCATGAACACTGTTACAACACTGTTGAACACTGTTACTGTAATAAACATTTATAGAGCTCAGGATCGTGCAGTATAGAGTGAAATATAGTTTTTTTTCAGCACATAATAGGCAACATAATGAACAAATTTTTTGTTAATTTTAACCAACCTCCCTAAACACGACTGAGCGGGAAAATTAGAAACTGGGTCACAAAGGCAAAGAAATAGCACAAATACACACAATCACATGTTTCTATGTTTTTGGTTGTTTTTTTATGACCAAAAAAAAAAAAAAACTTATTTTGAGAGTTCTACATTTTTGCATAGTTCATTCACATATTCCGGTATATATATATATATATATATATAAAATTCCCCCCCCCCCTAATTTATTTATTTATTTACTTATTTGTTTGTTTATTTATTTTACTCGTCACTGACCTATGCTGAGTTGCCAGCACGTATCTGTGCCACTTCGGTTTTAAGGGTTAAATTTAAGTCTTAATGAATGGTTGAGCACATTTATGCAGCCATGGTATTGTCTTACTTTTTCTTTTTGGCTAAAGGATTTCTACTGCTTTTTCAATTACAGGTGAAAGGTGGACGTAGATTAAACAAAAATAATAATAAAATAAAATAATACGTTCTGCCCAAAGTCCTTAATCAGGGGTGTGTGATCTTTTTATACTGATTATAAATAGTTAGATAAACAAAAATCAATCAGCCTGTCAATCACACAATAAAGAAATAGATTAAAACAGCAAGACTGATAGACAGAAAAATAAATATAAATATATATATATATATATATATATATCAACAGACAGACAAACAATCAGAAAGTAAAATATCCCTCATTTAAAATTCAAGTAAAAAATTATAATGATTTGACAATATCTTTTATCATAATGATCGCGAAAGGACGTTTTATTGTAAGTTTAAGAGGAGAAGGATCACAGCTGGAAGATTATCATCTCTGTAGATTACTAGCAGATCAAGAAGGCTCAGACACAGGATTCACTTTTCCGAATGAAGGATATTCAGGGACTTGAGTTCAGACAGGTGCAACGCTCACAGAGCAACTGAGGAGGAGTCTGTGCCAAGGAAGCTCTTCTGGTGTTCCTTCAGGTAATCACTGACCCTCTGTATGTGTGTATACGACTCTCTATATGAACGTGTCTCACCTGTAGCGGGAGGTTGTCGATGAGTGACGTGATTCCGAACAGGACGAGCAGCACGTTGGTGAAAGTGAAGGCTCGCATGGCGTTCGTCAGTTTCTGGATCTTTCTGTCACGCTTCGGTTTGGAGGTGGAACTGTTACAGGACAAGACAGTTAGAACCATCTTCACGTATCTGTTTTATTTTCTTGCAAGCTGACTGTTTCTGGGTGTTCCTGTCATCATGGCCGTGTATTTGTGTGTGTGTGTGTGTATCTTACCTTAGCTCTCTATCTGTAGGGCTGTTTTCCTCCACACACTCCTTCATCTTCCAGTCCATAATGTAACCAATCAGAGGGCATGTGACCAGGCACAGGAGCTGCAGCGTGCCGAAGATGGACGAATAAAAGCTCACTAAGAGAAAAAATAAATGTTTGTGGTGTTTTACACAACCTGTCCACAAAGACTAAACACAACAGGTCAGAAATAACTGTAGCAATACATTTTACAAACACATTGTGTCGTATTATCTAGAATTACATTACTACTTTAAATTCTACGTTCATCAGGCTGGACCCCGCCCCAACCCATCACCCAAAGTGTTTGTATTTTTAAAACAATTTTAAAAAACTCTCAGACTGACACTATGTGCTGCGGCAAACCATAAAACAGTAGCTACATTTCTACATGGATAATTACGGTGGCCGAGAAATGCAAACAAAACCAAAACCAAAATAACAAATTCAAAATCAAAATAACAAAACCGAAAACAAAATAACAAATTTGAAAACAAAATAACAAAATGTAAACAAAACAAGAAAACTGAAAACAAAATAACAAATTCAAAATAACAAAACCGAAAACAAAATAACAAATTTAAAAACAAAATAACAAAATGTAAACAAAAGAACAAAACTGAAAACGAAATAACAAATTTAAAAACAAAACAACAAATTCAAAATCAAAATAACAAAACCGAAAACAAAATAACAAATTCAGTGTGATTGAAGTAGGTCTAAAGCAATTTGTTCTCAGAGTAGTTTCAGGCTTCCTTAAGGTGTGAATTGTGCGCAGGGCTTAGCTACATATATTGAAGGTGTCTTTAATAAGCATATCCTGCAACAAAGTTAGTCAAGAATCTAGATAGCAAGTGCAGAGAATTGACTCAAACTCTTGTTTACCAAGAAATTACAAGT
>JAQQZS010000002.1:6586003-6600921 GCA_030068045.1 Platyallabes tihoni
GATTGATAAGGAGGTTTTAAATTCTGTATTGAAACATTACATGTCTACCCTGTAATATCCCTGTTTAAAATCAATAATAAATATTGTTGAGTAAAAAAAGAAATGACTGTACATTTATTAAATACAAAAAAAAGAAATATTACATGTACTTAAGTTTTCAGACCCTTTACTCAGTAGTTTGTAGAAGCACCTTTGGCAGCAGTTACAGAAACAAGCCTTTTTGAGTATGACATGACATGCTTTGCACACCTGGATTGGGGAATTTTCTGTCATTCTTCTTTGCAAATCCTTTTAAGCTCAGTCAGGCTGAATGGGAACCATTGGTGGACAGTCATTTTCAGGTCTCTCCAGAGATGTTCAGAGAAGTTAGTGCTCTGGCTGGGCCACTCAAAGACATTCAGAGAGTTGTCCATCAGGCAGTCTTGTGTTGTCTTGTCTGTGTGGTTAGGATCGTTGTCATGATGGATGGTGAATCTTAGGCCCAGTCTGAGTTCCTGAGCGCCTTTGGAACACGGAACATTGAGGATGTTTCTGAACTTTGCAGCATTCACCCCCAAAACACCCCCATAGCATGATGTCAGCATGAGGCCAGACAATATAATCTTTATTTCATTTTGATCCTCACAGTCTGAGAGTGCTTCAGGTGCTTTTTTGCAAACTCCAAGCGGGCTTTTATGTATATTGCACTGAGGAAAGTCTTCTGTCTAGCCACTCTGCCAGATCAAAGCCTAGATCAGTGGAGAGCCACAGTGATGGTTGTCATTCTAGCACTTTGTCCCATTTTCCACATAGGATCTCTGGAGCTCAGTCAGAGTGACTATTGGGTTCTTGATCACCTCTCTTACAAAGGGCCTTGTCCACTTTTAGTCAGTTTGGCTCAGTAAACAGCTCTTAGAAGGGTCTTAGAAGGATTATGCCAAAATTCTTCCATTTGAGAATTATGGAGGCCACTGAGCCCTTGGAAAGCAAGGAAACTGGAAAATTGATATCTCCAACTAAAGTTACCACTACGAGTAAGAATATAGGTTCTAATTTACTAATTGACTTTCTTTATGTATAATAAAATAAAATAATAATTAAATAATTATTACATAAAACGTTCTGAGCAGTGACTGCACTAGAAGTTAGTAAAAAATTGACCATAACATGCATTGACTGTTTCTGTGGAAGTAATTATGTTACTTCCAAAATAACATGACTGGTTGTTCCCGAGTCATTTACAGATCAAACTACTGTCTTTGCTGGTTAGTGCGCATTTGTAAATTAAATTTTATCATTTTTGTGAAGCTGCTTTTGGAGTTTAAAATGCAATCACTGATTGAGCTTTATGCTTATAACTGCTAGATGTTGTGTAACAAACATTTCATACTACTTTACATCTCTTAGATAAACTGCCTTAAAAAGACAATGCTGGAGAAAGAGGTGTGTTAACGTTACACCTACAGAATATTTTTTCACATGTCACACACATTTTCTTTTGACATGCTTCATGCTTTATTTCCAGTTTCCCTTGTTCTTGTGATTTGGTTTTTAGCAGGACTGTAATTTTCCTGACAGCTTAAAATAGGCGGGTCACAACTTGATAATGTCTGTGCAACACATTTAGGACGCATGTTCAGTCACAGCCCTGCTTTCAAATTGATAATAAACATAATAAAAATTGATAAAATAAATCATAATAAACTTTATGATATTCACAAATAACTTATTAATCATCCTAATTATTTACTAATTATCAATTTACAAATCAAGTTATTTTTATTAATTAATTTAGCTTTTTTTTTCAATTGAATGTGAAACTTCACTCATTTTAAACATTAGTTTACCTATTAGCAATTGTCTTTGAGTGCATAAACAGAAATGTAGGCATGTTGTTATGTCCATATATGGAAATAAGTGCAGCTCTGAGTTTATATATATATATAAATATGTGTGTGTGTGTGTGTGTGTGTGTGTGTCTCTTTAAAACTATATAAGGAATATACTTTCCTTAGTCCATATAAGGAGATATAAAGGCAGTCATTGCCTTTCACACATTTACAGTTATTTCCACAGAACTTGTTAGCTGCTTGCTAACCTGTCAGGACTCCTCAGCAGAATATGAGGAATATCATATTCCTCATATGACTTAAAAGTGCTTATAATACTAACTGGGAACATTAAACATAGAGCTAACTTAACATAAAATTAATTAACAGATAGGTAACACAAGCTAAACTGACAGGAATTCTGAAAGGATTTCATTATTGTCTATAATTTTAACTTTTTAAGCTAAACCATTAGCTAACATTAGCTGACCTGGCAGAACTCGTGAGAGGATTTATAATTCCGATTTATACATATAAATCATTTTAACTTCTAACACTAGCCAGCTAGCTAACATGAGACAGAATTTCTGGCTGAGAAACCCAAGTGAACCCTTCAACTACATATCATGAAGCACTATAACGATACTATAATTATTTGTAGGTAGATTTATACAGTAAGTTGTGTTTAAAAATGTTTACTTGTTACTTTAACTAGATGCCTCAGACCCCAAAATGAGAATCTAAATCTTCCAACCTTAAGTAGAAATTAACATCCACACTTGAACTCCTTTTGGCCGAGATGGTGTTATTGTGGTTCTGTTTAAATACTATGATTTACATACTTTTCAATGTAAAGTGTGATTGCAAGGCCAGGTGTGAGAATTTTATGACCATAATGATTGGGGTGTTCTGAAATTCCTTACACCTACTCAAAAACATTTTTAACATAAGTACAGGGTAAGCATAAAGTCTTCCCTGATTTCAAACATATATTACACAAACCTATGCTAGTGACAAGCATATTGTTTGTTGCGAAACACAAATCATTGGTTTGTGTTTTATATAAAACACAAATCAGTGTAGTTTTGGTATTAAACAACCTTTAATACTCTTAGCATCTGGGAGATCTCACCTAGTTTAATTTCTAAACCTTTGTTGAACTGTAACTGCAGATTCGATTTATTAATAGCACATCTTGTTTTGGAGTCAATGTTTGCCTCATGGATGTATGGATGTGATATTGATGACAGCAGCGCCACCTGAAATCTTTTAATTGATTTATGTATTTAAGTTTCTTTCTGTTTACCGTAGGTTTTATGATGTAATCAGTGAAAATAATGACAATAAGAGCATTTGCACTTTGTGATGAGAACTCGTAGGATTTCGACTAAACAGCTAGTGGCCACTTGATAATGAGACTAATCAGAAAAAAAAGCTGGTTACTAGGATTGCAGAGCAAAGGCAGAAGGTCATGTGGTCTAATGTGTCTAGACACTATGAGAGGTTAACAATGCGTCCATCATGCCTAATGCCTACCAAACAAGCCTGTTATGATCTGGGCTTGCTTCAGTTAGTCAGGTATAGATTCAGCAAACTTATGTGGTAATAAAAGCAAGTCACCTGACGATCTAAATGTACAAAATGACCAGGTCATTCCTGTGTCAAAAAGCGGAGCTAGGTTGTAAAACAAAATATTAAAATGTGCACCGAAATGCCTGTTATTTCTGTGGCAACAGGGCAAACAGGTTAGCCTTTGGTCCCCACAGGCATAAATAAACCTTGGGTGTATATAATCCTGTCACCAGTTTAATGGTATATAATTGATAATTAATGTTCTTCAATTCACCTGCCACATTGGTGGTAGTGTTGTAGCTGATCGGTGTATATACAACATATAGTGTTTTAGATGGACAAATTGTTTTACAGTGTAATCAGTTTGGATGATAATGTGGTCCCAATTCTACTTTCTAAAACTGTTTATGCTGTTTACAAATCAGGATACATTTATGAACAAGTGTATAATGATTTATGTGTACAGTTTACATACTTTAAAAGCTGCCTTACAAACTTTACAAGTTCACAATCAAGGAAGAAAATGTCTTGGATGATCGACTACAATTGAAGTTAGGGGATAACAGTGTATATTTAATAGTTCTTTTACACAGCAGGAGCCCTGACACAGGGCGGAGTATGTTGACTGTATTCGGGACACTTCATTTGTATGTAGAAAACCACAATTCAATAATCCTCCATTTATTCTATAGAAGACAAACAGTGCCAAACTGTGGCCTTAATATTCATTTGTGTTTTGTAAATCTGCCACTCTGTGTCCTTTTTTCCCACAGTTTCTCTGTGTATACCCAAGCAGCTGTATAAATATATCCGAAGCCCCAATCAGGATGATTTGCGTATCGATTTGTTTCAAGGCTTTTAAACTGTCCTAGACAAGACGTTTTGCTGTTTTTCACGGTGGATTGATTGTACTGTAATGCAATGCAAATAATCTAAAATATACATTTCTGGTTACTCCATGGTGTAAGAAGCACCATTTCCCAGTTTGTTTGGATCCATTGCACTGTCAGATTTTTTTTCAGCTGATAGCATGAGTTACAGGTTGACACTGGTTTAAAGTTGCTTAATTTTATTACAAAATAGTAGGAGTTTATACAGCTCATTGAAAGTGATGTCATAATCTCTGTCTCCAGAACATTTTTATCAGACCTGCCAGACTTTGCTTAACACATTTTTACAAGAAGTAAAATATAGTTATTTGACTATGAAAAATATATAGACACTTATGTAAACACAGAAAGGTTTAGCAGTGTTTTAAGGCAATGTAGTTCCGAAATGTTCAGGACTTCACAGTTATGTGACAGTTCGTTTTTTTTTCTTTTCTTATTTTGAAAGATATGAGGTATCTTTCATTATTAGGTAAAAAAAAATGCAATCATCGGAAAATAACTTTGGTAAAAGAAGAATAAAACGCTTCAGAACATGACACTGTTGGAAAATAATTAATTTCAGCGACAATATGAGTTCAGGATTTATAGGATAAACATTGAGATTTTTACATGTGGCAAGAAAGACAGAAAAAAATTATTTTGTAATATGTTAGGGAAATTATTGCATAGATATAAAAAATCTTTCTAACATAACATTTACGTTATTTTACATTAGTATCTATGCTATAGCTTTGCAAATTTTTATTTTATAACTTGATATCTCAGTAAATTATTTTGTAATTATCTAGTGCTTAATTAATTGCATTTTTTAAAAAATCAAACAGGATAATCGCAATATGGACCTGTGAAAGTATTTAATTGCAAAAGGCTCAAATTTATTACAAGTAATATAATTAAAAAAATAAATTTTTCAGGTGATAAATACTAAACACTAACTGAAAGTTAAACATCCTCTTAATGTGATCATGTGTGCCATTATTTGGTGTTATAAATGATAAATATATTTGAATGCACAATGGTGTGATATATATATATAAAATTAATCAAAGTGTTCAGCCTTGATTATTTCTAATGTGGGAAGTTTTTTGAGGGCACTTTGCAACATATGGGCTGTCACATAAGAAAATAGATCCTGGACTGACAAAACACCTTGAGAACGACTTGAGAAAATTCTTTGAAAAGATGTAGTGATTTGATTTGCTTTGCTTGTTTTTCTGAGGCTTTTTCACACGGTTTGAATAATGTGATAATCTGGGAATTGTTTACTTCAGCATATTTCAAGTCAGTAGTCAGTCAAACCTCATGTAGGATCTTGATCAGAGTGGAAATCCGTTCAATTTAGATCTCATTATCAATTCTCAATTTGTCTCCAGATAATTACACTGCAATCAGTTTGAACACATAAACAGACATCTCTTTCCTCTCTCTCGCTCTCTCTCTCTCTCTCTCTCACACACACACACACACACACACACACTGTTAATCCATCGCTTTCTCATGTGGTTTTAATTTTCATCATCAGGCAGTGATTGGAGTTTGACTGATCTTGGGTTTCATCCTGATTCTCAAAGGACTCCACCTCCAAGTCCTTTATTTCATTGTTCTTTCCTCAGCTGAAGGGTGTGGTGAAGATGTAAAAAGACATTAATATAACTATGTCCATGTCATACACGGAATTACCACAAGGGGGAAGCAGAGTACTGAATATAGGTCTGCATACTACACACGATAGGAAAAAGATTAAATCATCATGATTAATAATTAATATAATTTATAATAAAGAAGTAAGAGAGCAATGAAAATGTCAAGTGTACGTCACATCTTGTTTTTACAAACAATGTTGGAAAATTTATTCTGGTTGTCTTGTACCTGATGTGACTGATGTCACTAACGCAACATGACTTTTATTCAGGCTTTTTAATTCTATGAGGGAAAAAAAGGCAAATTTGAGACTGTTCAAAGAGTGTATCCTCAGGGAACACTGTTCAACATCTGTGCCTCTACATAATCCATGTGTTTGCCTACATTAACTGCTTTATTCCATTCGGGGACAGACAGGATTGATCCAACTGGAACCCTGGGCTTGAGCCAGAAATACCCAGCAGTCCATTACCAGGCACCAGAAGCACATACTGTACATACTGTATATTCACAGGCATATTTAGCAAAGCAAATGTGTTTTTGGATTGTGGAAGGAACGCTGAGATAACCTACAGGAAAACTGAGAGAACATATGAAACACTCGGGCACTTTAGCTCCGGCTAGATAGATCAAGGACGTTGTTGATCTTTCGATTGCTACTGTCGAGGGGTCGCCATAGAGGACCATCCAATCTGTGCACAACTTGGCACAGATTTTATGTCTGATGTTCTTCCTGATGCACCCCTTCTATTTTATACAGGCTTGGGACCCGTACTGCATCCAGTGGCTGCGGTTTGCCCATTG
This sequence comes from Platyallabes tihoni, assembly GCA_030068045.1. NCBI lineage: Eukaryota > Metazoa > Chordata > Actinopteri > Siluriformes > Clariidae > Platyallabes > Platyallabes tihoni. The sequence goes on from JAQQZS010000002.1 coordinate 6,592,719, forward strand.
GGTGGGAATTAAACCCAGGCCTTACGCATGGCAGGTAAGAAACCTACCACTGAGACATCAATGCCCCAAGATGGATCAAGGATAATCCTTAAAAAAAAACAAAAAAAAAAAACATTGTTGTTTTGTAAAAATATCTGGATTGTTTCTTGCATTTTTTTAACACACATAGCTACAAAGTTCTTAAATAAAGTGATTGAAATGATTTTGTCTCTCAACATTTTCTGACTAATGACAATCTGAATTTAATTTAAGGGATTTAATCCTTCCAGGGAAAAACAAAAAGTGCAAATCTTTGGCTGGACCTCTGTGAAATAGTTTCAAAGCATCCACAACAAAACATTTCCGTATTGGAAAGGGTTCCAGACCAAACAGTTTGTAAGAGGGTTAGAACTTTTAACAAGCTATCTGAAGAGTAATTCTTACTCATCCCTTATGTATAACTCATCATTCATTCCCATCAACTCGTCTCTCTCGGTTTTGTCCCATTTAACTCTAGATGTCATGGCTTTATGTGTGTGTGTGTGTGTGTGTGTGTGTGTGTGTGTGTGTGTGTGAGAGAGAGAGACTGATTCACACCATAAATTGTGAATAAATGCATTCTCAGAAACACAGGACTGTTTCCTCTTTTGTATTGTCCTATTAAACTACAGTATATTAAACTATTAAACTATAAGTAATATTTTATAAAATGTAATATATAAACTGTAAGCACAGACAAAAACCATCAAAACCAATCTAAGATACAGAGTGAGCATAATGTCTTAAAAACTAGCTAAACAGAAATGTTCGGGCAGCATTATGGAGACAAATATATTATTTAGAATATACAGTATATTTGTAATAAATCAAGTGTTTTTACTCAGCATAGTGTTTTTGAAATGAATTTATGAAATCAGGGACAGGTTTTATGCTCACTGTGTATTTTATTGTAAACTACGCAGCTTTCAAATGATTTAGAAAAATGGAGTAAAAAAAAAAACACATTATTTACTTATGTATATTACTTATACATAATACAACACATATAATTACTTTGGTCCACAGCAAAATCAATTGTAAATGTTATAAATATAATATAAATACTCAAAACATCAACCGAAACAGTCTAATCTCTTTTTAGTAAATCTTTCTTTTTCATTTGTTTCCATTTGTTACAGGACCCTTTCCCCCCCTAATATTGGCCTCAAGCTGATCCTTGCTGTTGAATCAGTGTCATGTTCAATTATAATATGAATATAATATCCCACTTTGGTGTCACAATGGCAAGGTGGTGTAGGGGTTCGTATCGTGGCCTCGCACCTCCAGGGTCAAGGGTTTGATTCCTGCCTTGGGTCTGTGGAGTTTGAACGTTCTCTCTTTGTGCCCCGAGTCCCCTGGGATTGGCTCCAGGCCCCCCGTGACCCAGCACAGGATAAGTGGTATACCGATTAAATAAGTGAATGAACTTCGGTGTCACTTTGGAAGAAAAAGAATTTCATAAACCGGTCTAAATGGATATTTGCTTTGTTCCATCAGGGAAAGCTTTGAAGGTTTATAAATAGAAAACTAGAACAAAAGGGTTTTTTATTTTTATTATTCACATATAGTCCCAAGTAGACTCAATTTTAAAAGCAAAGGGACTCTTTTATAAGTGTCCAGAGTGTCCAGATGTAGGAGTGTAGCGAGACATTCTGAAGTTTTTTTTTTTTTGTCCTCCTGTTTTCATTTTCTGAAATATGGGACAAAAGTTTATTAAGAAATTTGTCCGTAAGACGAGTCGGAAAAAAGAAAAAAGGAGTTTCTAATGAGAACAATTTTCACTAAAATGTGTTTCGCTGCAAATGCTTAAGTAGAAGACAGACGAGCCTTAGCTGTTAAGAATCATGTGTCAGTGTGTATTAAGAATGTGTAAGGCCTCATGAAAAAGTGTATTGTGTCTCTTTGATGTATAAGGAAATCCATTCACAGATGTGTCTTCTGTTTCTTTTTGCATTATCTTGCTTACGGAAAGTGACGTTTTTATTCAGAAGTGTACAAAGAAGCCCATTAGTGTTTGTCTGGCTCATTTTTTTTCCAAAACATCTTTTAGGGAGTGTGCATTGGCACTGACCTTCAGTAAACTGTGTTTAAACTTTAGTGCTTGTGGTTGAAAAGTTAAAACATTACACTAGCGTGTATTTGTGAGTATGAGTGAAAAACAGTAAGGGAGAGGGAGGAAAATTCAGAATCTTATCATACCTCTCTTTTAATCATGCTTTATATAGCACTTGTGTAAATATTGTTTTTGATATATGATCTATTATATTTTCCAAAAGTTAAAAATGTTTGCGGCAACTTTCTAAGAAATGTGACAACTCAGCTCTTCCAGCTCTTGAACGTCGATACCGAAACACCCTCTGAGTGTGTGTGTGGGTGTATATGACTAGGCATGCCGTGTTCCCTTTCTGCTGTCCTGTTAAGTGCTGAGGTGATTGATGATGCTTGGGCGATTATTATCCTGCGCTCCGCTGCCGGTTAGCCATCGCCACCTTGTAAAATTGTATGTTTAATAGTTTGATAGCTTTGTAAAGCCTGTGGGTGCTTTGTGTGTGTGGGTGGATCCTGTCCCTGCCCTGGATGTTAATGAATAAATGGAAAAATTAATAAAAATGTTTCAGAAGGACACACTTTTTGCCTTTTATACTGTAAGTAAGTCTTTCCTTTACAAGGCAGTAATTCCCAAGCTGGTTCACTGAAAATGTGACTTTTATTTCTGGCTCCGCTCTGGTTTTCACTGACAAGCTCTCATATTTAATAAGTACGTGAACAGAGAGCATTAGAATGAAAACCTCTAGACACTGTGGGCCCGAAACTGATTTGACTTAAAGTCTCTTTCAATAAAAGAGTGATAACTTTAGTGGTAGTTACAGTGTCAGAAAACATCATGATCCTTAGAATTATGTGCGTTTTAAGGAGAAAGTAAGCCGGGACCTCCGGCTATTAAGATGATTGACAACCACAAAAGAAAAAGGGAAGAATCTGATTTTAAGGGTAAACTGCACAGAACAATTATGTTCAATGGCTTAAGTAAGGAAGAAAACACTTGAGGGTGTTCTGTTATATGAACATTTTCCCCCTTCTGCTATTTCCCCCCTAAAGCATAAAGACTATTTCACTGACAATTTGCCAATCATTGTAACACCTTCATTTAACAATGTACTGAATGTAAAATATTTTCACTATTTAAAGTTATATTTAATATGATAAAATCTAGTTCCTGTTAGTTCTTACTGTATATTATAGTAGTAACTAATTTTTTCTCCCATTCATCAGTCTTTTATTTCTTGTCTTGAGATGAATAAAACCAAACAACAACAGTCAAAGAGGTTGTGGTTTTAAGATACCTACAGCACATGTATAAAAATCTACATGTAAAATATAAACTATAAAATATCCTGTTTATAAACTTTTCTGTTTAACTTTAAATGTTTTTTTCCTCTTTTTTTGACTTTCCACGTTTAATTTTAACATTTCAAAATGTCTTTTGAACACACAGAGCAGTCAGCTTGAATGATTTATGGGAGAAAGACTTTCTCTGGGAGAACATTTCTGGGACATAAAGCGAAGCAGTTCTGAAAAATGTCTGACTGTTATGTGTGAGGATTTTACTTGTTCAGTAATACAGCAGTTTTTAGATTCCAAAATCTGGCATCATAGTGGAAATGTGAAATTTTTGTTTTCACTTTAAATAGAAATATATAGAAGGTTAAGAAATATTTAAAGGAAATTAAAAATGTATATGTATAAATACATATAATAATCAAGATTCTGCCCTAAGTACCTAATTAACCATAAGCAAATGCTCTGTGTACTGTGATACTGATCATGTGATCAACTGCTTTTTACAGAAGGTCAGATTTTTCTCATGCCTAATCTTTTCTGCTGAAGCATGTGATTAGATGATACTCTAATGGATGTGATCTAAAACGGACCATAAGGTCTTTCCATAAACTTATGGAGTCCATGCCAGCTCACATGTACACTGTCATTAAACCATTAAGAAGCTCTGAAATTCAATGTTTTTTACTTTTCCCACAGTTTTTTGTCAGTAATAATTAAGATATAAAAAATAGAATCTACTCCCTGTGGATTTATAGTAATTAATCTTAAAGTCATAATAAAAAAGAACAAGAAAAATCATTACCCCACACTTATCTGTAACAAAATTCATATTAATATAATTTGTTATCAATAACCTTTGCTTGAAAACACACCCAAAACACCAGCACTACATTTAGATACCTTTATAGATTCTTTACTAATTAAAATGAGTTTTCAAATGTACTTTAATCACATAAAACAGATGTCTCTTTGTCTAAGCAGCAAATATGTTGAAAGTCATAAGATTAAGAGATATTTATTGCATCATGTTCAAAAAACATTTAAAAATGATGAAACTTCCTCTAGGAAGTGATTTTGATCTTTGTTTTTTCTCAGCAAGTGTATTTCCTTGATAAACAGATATATGCCAGGATGTTGTTCTTTCTTTCTTTCTTTTTTTAAATAAAATTTCCAAAACATAGGCTTCCTTGCCATATGAATAGCCAAACCTAATTTTTGACTCCATTCTTTATAGGTTAGAATAATTGTATAGAATAGGAAATTCCCTTTAAAATGCTCTTCAACTATTTCATCATTTTGTGCTGTAAATATGAATTTATATAAATTTAAAGGCTCCTTCCATTAGTCCTGAGCTCAAGCTACTGTCGCACTGTCGGAATTTCTCTGGATTTCCTCTGCGTCCTCCAGTTTCCTCTCACTTTCCAAAAACATGTAGCATCCAGATCCACCATAAAATGGAAGACAAGCTAACTGAAAATGAATTATCACCAAATAAATCACTCTATTAGGGTATATGAGTAATAACAGTTTACAATGACATTTTTGGGTTTGTTTCAGTGTTACTGTATTATATACAGTATACACTTCCTGTCAAAAGGTTGACACACCTTCTAATTCACCGGTCTTTCCTGATTTTTATTTCTTTATAAATTGTAAAAATAAAATGCTGAAGGATTCCAAAATATGCAATAGTCTTCTTTGAACATCTTATCTAGTTTTAATATTGAATAGCTAAATCTGATCCTCGCCATTAATATAACCATAGAAGCTGGTAAGGCATGGCTGGCATCTAAGACAGAAAGACAGACAGACAGACAGACAGACAAAAAGAAAGAAAGAAAGAAAGAAAGAAAGAAAGAAATGTGTCTGCTACTTATGCTCTGTAAAGCCTTCATAACGGCTCTAATCTGAGGTGCTGTAATTGGTGATTTCTTGGTCTTGCTTTCCTGGGAAGGTTTTCACGACAGTCAGTTTCTTTATGGTGCTTGATGGGTTTTGCAAATGCACTTGATAGTATATTCCTGCAAGAACTTTTCCAAGACCTTTGTGTCAAAACAAAACAAAAAACATCCAGTATTAATCCAAACCTGTGTCCAAACTTTTGACAATAGACTTCTGGTACTAAAACAAAATATTGTTATATGACTTTACAGAAATTGTACTCTATATGACTGTATTTGAAATAGGAGTGAGAATGATAAAGATTTTCGGTTTTTATTTATGTTATTCATGTATTGTTTTATAGAAAAATACCATTTTATACTTTACAGAATTGTAGACTAAATTGTTTAGAGCTATATTTGATGGGAAAAACAGGGTAAATACTGGGATACTTTTATTTTATGTTTTTTATAGTCAGCCAAAAATGTATACACACTTGGGGAAAAGAAAAATAGTATGATGTATATTATATTAATATATTATTATTATTATTATTATTATTATTATTATTATTATTATTATTATTATTATTATTATATGATCATATACTGTATATCAATATATTGCATTGCAATAAATATAGTATTAAAATGTTTATTCAAGTTCTTTCATTTCCTGAAGTGTGTATATATTTTTTATATATTCAAATCCCAAAAGTAGACTCTGAGATAGACTCTGCTACTAGTAAATTACTGTGGTCATTTTTGAAGTGTGCCTAAAGAAAGAAATGGTATCGTTTTAACCATATGGAATTACATTTTGCCCCATCTCATCCATCTCATTTGTGTGTGCTTGACCCTGGCCCCCTAGTCTGTATCCTCTAAAGGTCACCAAAAAGGATTTGAGCCCTTGTAGGGTCTGATTTCTTACCTTGAGATCCAACATGTGTCTGCAATTTCACCCGTAGTGCCGCGCTCAAACCCATCTGTGTGTGTCTTTTACTCTAAAAGCAGGTGTGCTTCCTCTAAACAGTAGCATTCAAGCATTTAAAAGAAAGGCTCCAGAGAATTTTCATTTTTCATTATTTTAACAGCATGCCTTTACATTGATAGCTCTTAGTAAATGGGACAGAGCATTTCTTGGACTGAAGTTGGGTTGTGGAAAGATACTTGGTTTTAGATAAATTCTTTCCTAATTAGCCCATCAAATGTCTAGCCAGAAGTTGACATAAAATAAATACTATCTGTGATCAGATATTGTTTTCTGTCATGTACCATTTACAGAACAGCAGAACAGATATGGTGCATTGCTGATTTCTTAATGGTGGAAGCCTGGAGGCATGGGGGTTCAGAGTTTAGCACTGTTGACTTGCACCTCCAGGGTTGAGGGTTCAAATGTTGTTTCCGGTCATGTGCATGAGGGTTGCAGGTCCCACCCATGCTTGGAGCTTCCTGCATGTGTCCCAGTTTTCCAAAGACATTCACTGCATGGTTGACTAGTCATTCCTAATAACTCGGAGTGCATGATTTGGTGTGTATGTGGGTGTGCTTATGCTGTGCAGTGGGTTGACAGCCCATGTCGGGTTTCCTTTAACTTGTTCCTTTCGAGCTTACACGGGATAAGTGGTGTGGAAAATAAATAAATAAATGAATTCTCAGGTAGTGTACATAGAGGTCAGAAGAGAATGGTCAGACTGGTTTGATCTGATTGGAAGGCTATGCTAACCCAATTAACTAGTTATGCACTGCAAAAAGAAAGGCATGTAGACTGAATGATTTTCAATTTAAGAATTTTTATACAACAAAGCAACAAATTCATTCACTTCATTCAAAATTTAGACCCAAAGCACTCCCTGAGAGTCCTACCTCTTCATCACGAACATGAATAACCAACAATAACAACAACAACAACAACAAAAATAACTCAGCTTGTATGATTTTATGCTGTACTCACTATCAGGGTTTAGCTTGATAAACAGTGTATAACTTCCAGAATGTTCCTGTACAACAGTTTAAGACTTGAGGGATGTTCTATAATGTTTATACACAGCAGGTAAAAACTTGTGGAACATTCCAGAATGTTTCTATACAAATTAAAGACTTACTGAGTACTCCAGAATGTTTTAATACAGCAGTTAAAGACTAGAGGAAAATTCCAGATTGTTGCTATTCAACCGTTAAAGATTTGAAGAATAGATTTTGAAAGAAAAAGATTTGAGGAATATTCCAGAATGTATATACAGAAATTATGATTTGATGAATACTATATAATGTCCCTAAAATGAAATAATGATGTAGTCATAGCGAGTTCCTAAAGGAATCAAAAGCTTTAGAAATATTCCAGAATATTCCATAATTTTAGGGCTAGGTCAATATTCTAGAATATTCCTAAAGCAATTAATTGGAATATTCCAGAATGTTTCTATGGAGGAGTTTATTCTGGCAATATTCCAGAAGGTTCCCACACAATGCTATAGGACTTGTATAGTACAGGACTTGTATAGTATAGTTCCTGTACTATGGTTAAAAACTTGAGGAATATTGTATAACGTTGATAAAGGAATTAAAGTTTACAGAATGTTCCAGAATTTTTCTATATTACAATTAGTCTTATAATGTCCAAAAAGTAATTACTGATTTGAGGAATATTCCAGAATGTTATGACTATATCACAGTAAATTGTACATAAACCTTTTTAAAGTTATAATTGTAGTCAAAAAAAGGGTATACACTGTACTTTTTATTCTTGCTGGGGTGGTACATTTCATTTGTATACAAAATTTGTATATAATATGTATTAATAAATATTTTTTTTATTGAAATATGGAAATAAGAAATACATAATTGGACACATAAAACATGTCCGTTTTATTGTAAAACTTTAAAAATGCATTACTATATGTACACTTTATATATATATATATATATATATATATATATATATATATATATATATATAGTGT
>JAQQZS010000002.1:6604097-6625147 GCA_030068045.1 Platyallabes tihoni
CTCCTGGGATAGGCTCCAGGTCCCCCGCGACCCTGAACACAGGATTAAGCGGTATAGAAAATGAATGAATGAATGTAATATTATTGACTTTGGCTGTGGCACAGAGGTCGGCTGGTTTCAGCATTTGTATGTGGGATTTTAACACACAACTGTGTCCAGAGGTTACACAGACAAAGTTGTGCAAACAAAAAAGAGGAAAAAAAATAATAAAAAATCAGTAAGTGAGTGGCTGTTCATGAGAGAGGACATGAGGTCATGGAAGACGTGTTCCTAATAGAATGGCTAGACGGAAAGACAGTAGGAAAGAGGGAGTATATACAAGAAAGTGCGAATGTGCATGAGAGAGAAAGAGAGAGAGAAAAACATGAAATCTGGACATTCGTTTTGGCCAAAGAATGAAAAGCATAAACTGACAAATAGGCCCAGTTTAGCACAGGAGGAATGCAATAACTCCCCGTGAGACGTTGCAAGCCTCTGGAAAGAGAAAGGAGGAATTTTTATGTGCTGCAGGTGAGTAAGGAGAGAGAGAGAGAGAGAGAGATTAATAAGGGAAACAGCAGTGAGCCAGTGAGGAAACAGAATGAGCGATAGGGGAGAGATAAACAATCACTAAAGACACAGCTGATGAGCTGATGACAGACTGATTGGCAGGAGAGGAGCGGTGAGGACTGGAGAGTCAGACTTTGTTAGGCATATTGCAAAAAGATTTAGAGAGAGAGAGAGAGAGAGAGAGAGAGAGAGAGAGAGAATGACATTAGAGATGAGACTAAGCTTTTAGAAGGGTATAAATGACAATTGTTGACAGGAGCCTCAATACATAAACATGCATAGATAAACAGACACACACTTCCACCCACATACACACACACAGTGTAATGATGATTAACCAAAAGACTTTCTCTGTGATTCACAGAACCCACATGATGACACACACATACACACGTATACGTGTGCACACATTCGGACACAAATCTGCCTTTGTTGGCTACAAGTGGTCATGTCTTCGGTCATGCTGCGGTCCACAGAATTCTGCATTACGCATTTAAGCCACTGCTTGGTCATTGTGTGTGTGTATTTATGTATTTGGCTCTCTGTGGGGACACGGTGTTCTTAGAGTTACGGGAAGACGATTTTATAAGGACATTTTACTGGACGCCATACAGCACCGCTGCAAGAAAAAAATATCATACATATAGGCAAATTTATTAACTTTTTAATATATTTCTGTTAATTTATAATCAAAACAATTTGATTATTCAGCTGTTTTTAGATGCTTTTACATATTTAAAGCTTTTCTTTCTTTCTACAGTATATACAAATGATAAAAAACATTGTACATTTTCAGCCAATAAAGCATCCTCAAGCCCTCAAGCCTGAAATTATTAAAATGTCCAGACATAGGTTTAATAATCATATTCTAATGTATTGCAATTTTATAACAAGAACTACCAAATAAATTCAATTTCTAATAAATAAATTCAATTTTATTTAAAATCTTTTTACTTGTAAGGATGGCATTTTTTGCAGTGCATGAAGAATAGAATCACGAGGTTTGGGCAAGAGTTCATTTGAGCATTTTTAGGATTAGGTGAGGTTAAAGTTGAAATATATAACTGACATAAAATATAATGTGTTGCAGATAATTCTTTTGTAGTTTTAACTGTAAAAAATGTATGACACTTAAAAAAAAAACTTTATCCTATCTTGTGCTTTTATACATTAAAATTTTAAGGAAGTTAAAATACTGCTTCTATTTTTATTACTATAAATACTAAAAACTATTACTACTACTGCAACTACTACTAAAAGTACAACTAGCGCCAAAGCAGCTACTACTACTAAACAACAATTACAAGTATTACTACTACTATTTCAAGTGCAATTACTACAACAACTACAGCAAGTAGCACACTACTATAGCAAACAAGAACTACTATTAATGCACTGAAAATAAAAAAATTAGTGTATCAACATATTTAAATTAAGGGCAAAATTCTCACAAAAGAAAAAAAAGTTGAACAACAATAAAGAACGATAAATAATGGTATGTTAATTAAGGTAGGTTAAGCTAATTAAATAAAGTTAAGTAAACTTACAAACTTAATTTATTTTAGTAAAATAGACATCATATCATCGGATTGTAAAAGTTATACTAGGTCAGAATTCTTTTTTATGTATTATTACTACTACTACTTTTTAAGTTCTAGCCCTACTACCTCTTTTATAACAACAACTGCTACTGTACTACTACTACTTCTATTATAACAATGATTAGAACAACAACTACTCTTATACTAAAACTGCTACAATTTATTAAATATTACAGAATTTAAAGTAAAAGTAAAAATCTCCATTAAAAGTTTTTTCTTTTTATTTTGACATTCGGAGAAAAACTCCTACAAGTCAAACAATTACTACTTCTACTACTATTATAATAATAATAATAATAATAATAATAATAATAATAGTAGTAGTAGTAGTAGTAGTAAAAAAAACATTTTAATAAAAAATAATTGTCATGAACTGGTAAGTCCACTTCAGTGCTGAGGATTGGGATTGAGTTAGTTTTTCTAATTTCATGTTAAGGTGAGGTTGGATAGTACATTTTACTAGGTCAGTAGTTATTAGCAAATAATTTTCAGTAGTCACTGGCAAATAAGAGTGCAAGTGCAATTACTACTACTACTTTTATTATTAATGTTATTATTATTATTATTATTATTATTATTACTTTTTAAAAGCATTTTAATAAAACTGCAACCACAATTTGGCCAAAGCAGAATCGTTTCATGGTTATAAAGTTAAAACAATATTTTTGCTTTTTAAACAGGAAAAGGAGGCTAAGCTTTGGGAAATTAATAAAAAATAAGTTAAGGATTACTGTACTAAGGGTTTGGAATTGAGTTGAAGTACTTTAAGCTACAATAATACACATGTCTATATAAGCAACGCACAATAGTTATGTGATAGATAATGTGTGTGAAAGACGGAAACTTCATGGAAAACTGTAAAAACCTAATCAGATAAAATTGAAAGGTTAAGGTTAGGGTCGGGTTTAAACCCTTACACACGCAAACACTCACACACTCACAAAGATATACACACGCATCTCATATGAACCTCACCAACCATAAACTAAAGTTGTGTGTGTGTGTAGTTCATTGGGTGTGGTTTCACAACTGGCCATATGCAGGTGTGTAGCTTGAAGCGATGTGAAAGATTCCCACTGATTCTTCACTTTTTCCCCAAACACAGACTGGAGGGTGCGCCGCTTCATTCATGTGTGTATCTTTGTATGTGTGTGTGGCCATGGTGTTTACAGCACATGAATGTATATCTCGTTCGTCTCTTTAACCGCTCATGCGTACCTCGTGTTGATTGCGTGTGTGCGAGTGTGAGAGCGAGACAGTAGGTGAGTGTGAGAGGGGAAAAAGGAGAGGCGTGAGAGAGCCAGATTGAGGGGAAGAGATGAGACATAGATGAGAGGCTGTGGTGTTAGATGAAAGACTGGCCATAAATTTCATTTCGACAGACTAATAAAACTCGGTATCCTCCGAGTCAGCCTGCTTTCCCCTCCAGCCATGAGACCTCGTTCACACAAACAGGGCAGCCAGTGGAAAAGAGCACTTCCAACCAGGATTTAAACAAGCCACTCGATTTCTTTTAATCAAATAGTACCAAAGAATAATAAATAAACCCTTTAATAAATATTACAGAATATTTTTGTAAAAAAAAAAATCGAAATATACAAATATAAAGCAACATCACTTTGTGTGTGAGAAAGGGTTCCTGGTCCGCTTCCTTTTAGCACTACCTCAGTGCGACACACATACACACACGCACACACACACACACAAACACACACACAAAGCACATATGAAGACCAACAATGGACATTTTTCCACTGCGCATCCTAAAAAACAAGTACAAAACATGATGCACGAGAACCTGAGGTTCTAGCTGTTTTTTTTTCTCTTTATGATGTCACAGTGATGACGGTAAAACAAGTAAATGAGGTAAAACAAAGAAAGAAAGAACACTGCTGGCAAGTCTTAAATGGAAGAAAAGTTTAAGGATTAAGATGATTTTTTTTTCTTTATCTGATCAAACATTTAGCTAAAATTCCTGTTTCAAGCCATTTCATTTTCATCAACAGACAAAAAAAATTACTGCAAAGACCTCATCGCCCCTCTAAGTTGGCACCCGCCACAAGGTTGGCATCTAAAATTAAAGCATTCCTGTGCGTTTGTGCTGATTGTGAACTGTAAATGCACTGTACTGACACTTTTAGTTCGGAGAAATAAAAGCTTATAAGAGAAATAAAACAGCACAATGTTGCTATTGAGGCTCATGCCAGCCTTTGGAAAAAAAAAGGTACAAAACCGTACCATTGCTTGTCACTGCTTGTCTTCTGTACCTTTATTATGTCTCCTTCATCTGGGAAACTGAATATTGGGTATATATATAAAGGTTCGTTTACACCTCCTGTCTTTACAGTTGTATTATGAGGCTTAAATAAGCATTGAAGACACACAAAGATGTGCATTCCAGATCAAAGGTACGTGATAAAAGTTCCTTTTTGAGCTGAGAAAACAAAACTCAAACGTGTGTGATTACGTGAGGAAAAAACACACAAGGGTGCGTTTCAATGTTTCATTGTGGGGAAAAAATGCTTTGTAGGTAAATGTCATTTGAAAACATAAATAATTTATATTTACTGAATTATAATCATGTCATGTTCAGATAACGTTCCTGTAAATACCAGTAACAAGCAATGGTCGGGTTTACTGAATCACTTTTTCGAAAGAAATATGAACTTTGAATTCATTCATATCATGTTATAATGCATTAATGCTTTCATAAGGCATAATTTGACACTAAAATCAACGTTTTAAATAATAATAGTAATAATAATAATAATAATAATAATGTAGAAAATGTTTCAATTTTTTTTTACTTTGGTGCTTTATATCAAAAGTTTTGTAAAATCAATCGTTGGGAATTCCTTAACTGGAGTCATTTTAATAATTATTAAAATTATTAATTATTATTCTGCCTATAAACTGTAACTGTATATTGTATAAATTGTATATTTTATATCTAAATAATTATGTATATGATTTATTAATGCATCATAAGATGTTATGGATATATTCACAAGTATATATATGCAATGCATGGTCTTTCAAATGCATGGCCTTTAAAAAAAAGGTTCAATATACTGTGTTCATTCAATTGTGCTGTGTGACTGTGTGTACATGAGCTTCTAAGCCGACCCTAATCTTGGTACCGATTTCAAACGTTGGTCAATGAAATAAAAATCCCCAAACCACACATTTATTGCTTTCTGATGTCAAAGGTTCAGACGCTTGCAGTGGAAAAAGACCCAACGTGTCAGTAAGTGGACAATCGCATACAAAGACGCATGACGCAGCCCGTTATGAGAAGTGTGACAGTGTGTGAGCATAAAACACCCAGTAATCACGAGTTGCCATGTGCTGAGTCAGTTTATGAGACAGCAGACTCTTTTCTGTCCTTCATTTCCGCCTTGTAAATCTCAAAAAGACGGAAATGTGATTCACGATCTTTAAGCTGCTGACGCGTCTCTCGCTCTGAAAAGAGAGTCTGTCTCTCCTTGTGTCTTCTCTTAGTTCATCAGTATGAGATTGCTTTTTCCAGGCCAAGTGCAAAGTGTGAGTCCTTTTGTATTTCTTGTTTTACTCACTTACACACACACACACACACACACACACACACACACACACACACTCACACATGTACAGTCAGACGCTCAGACACGGAGTCGCTTCTTCAGTCTGGTGAAGTCCTTGGCTGATCTGAACAGCCAGCTCTGGAGCTCTCTGAGTACCCAGAATCCCTCCACTTTCCGTGTGAAGTCGTTGAGGGCAGGGCGTGGCGAGGGAGAGGCTATGCTCAAGTGCGAGTCGACCTCAGTGACCCCGTCTTCATACGCATAGAGGAGGGAGAGCGGAGAGAGCGGTGGGTGGGGAGAGGATATGGGGCGTCCTGAGCGCCCCGAATGGAGAGACGGAGAGGAAAAGAGGACAGGAACATCCGCTTGGAACTCGTCCTCCTCTTCGTCCATGCTTATCCTTCGCTCTCTCTCCGTTTCCGTGGGAAACCAGGCGCCGCTGCCTGTGCTGTTCACGTTTAAGTTTTTGTCTTTGCCATATTTGCTGAAATAGTGCTTGGAACTTGTGTGGGTGCTGTTCATGTTGTTATTGTTGTTGCTGTTTGGATCGTAGCCGTGGCTTGTTTGTTTACCGCCGTCCTCATCTTCGACAGACAGCAGCCTTCTCCTCCTCCTCCACCTCTCCTGACCTTCCTCCCGTTCCTCCTCCTCTCTCTCCGCCCAGCTCTCCCCCTCCCTCCGCCTCCCTCTCCTCCCTCGCTCAGCCCTCTCCCTTTCTCTATCCCTCTTCCTCTCGCTCTCATGTCCAGCTGTTCCGTCCCTTGTTCCTCCTAGGCCACTCTGAACCCGAGATGCATGGTTCCTTAACGGAGCCGGGCCGTTCATGTTTGCCCGCTGATATGGAGAGGACAACAGCGGCGTGTATTTCTGAGAAGGCGGAGCGTTGCCATGCAGGGGCGGGGTGTAGCCCAGGGCGTTCATCAGCCCTGAGATGGAGCCCAGGAGTCCGCTGAGGCCAGAGCAGAAGTGAAGGAGCGAGCTTTGTAGGTATGGGCACAGCGTGGAGCGCGCCAGTTCACGCACAGCGCACAGCAGTACGCTGTACGCTCGCTGGTTCTGTGCAAGACGGGCGCCGTTCTCAAGACCACGCCACAGGTCCTCTCGCGTCGCTGCACTGGGAACCGCCAGGGAGGAGATGTTGGGCCTCGGTGGGGAGAAGCCTGGGTCACTGAATGGAGGACCGAGATATGAGAGCTGAGGAACAAAGAGTGAACACACACTTTCAAAAAACTGTTATGAAATTATTAGACTGTTATTAGACCTAAAAGAGCACATTTTAATTAACATTAATATTTTCCTGATGATTTCACCAAACTTTGCATACTTAAAAGTGTCATATCACTAATTACGTATCCCTAACCCTTCTCACATGTTTCATGCTTTACTCACATGGTTTAATAAAATAAATTTCATAGGTTGTGAACCAGTCTTTTATTATTATTATTATTATTATTATTATTATTATTATTATTATTTACATTTTTGCACATGTAATCTCCTTCCATGGGGAATGTGCTTTTTCTTTTTTTTCTAAACACATATGATCACTTGAAGTTGCACATGATTACTGGAATTTACATTGTGAAATGCACGTTTTTGAACTCACATATCACACGCATAATCCCTAAATGAATAAAGAAATATGATTGAAAATGAAAAGAATGTGATTTTTCCATAAGGGAAACCAAAGCTTTTTCTTTTTTTTTTTCTTTCTTTCTTTTTCTTATTTTCTTTCAGGAGTGATAAGTAAGTAGTCTAAAATTCAAATGCTATCAATTGTATTTATTGCATAGATTTCTACTTGTTTCCATAAAAAAGAATAATAGGCAGGACAAAAAATTTTACATGCTTTTAAAAATAAAATTTAATGTATTTATTATTTTTTTATTGTTTTGTTTTTTGTTTGTTTGTATTTACATGTTAACTCTGGACAGCTCTCTGTAACATTTTACATGATGGTCAAACTGATCTGTAAATACATACACAAATTTAATAATGTTATAATGCATTCATAAGTCACTTTAAAATATTGCTAGAATCATTAAACTTTTGTAAGACCCTTTCTTTTACTTTTTTACAGTACAGTGTAGTTTTGAATTTGTTGAAGCTGTGAGACATGAAACATTAACATGCTGTTAATTTAATAAATGACTTACTTTGAAAATGTCTCAGTCTACATTTATGAATCTTACAACTACAACTTATTATAAAGTTGCTATATGTAGATTATGGTAACGTTTTAGATAGATAGATAGATAGATAGATAGATAGATAGATAAAATTCTACTATATCTACAGTAGTGTGCAAAAGTCTTAAAAACAAAACTGATCTTTTAATTTACAAATAGTTATAACTATGAGAGTAATGCTTTATTACTGCATTATAACATGTTATGAATGTATTCAAAATGTGTCAAAAGTTTAATTGATTAATAGCATAATTAATTGATTAATTGTATAATTAATTGATGGATCCTAACTATATAAATCTTGACTTTATATAAGTGAAAGTCAAAGCATTATTACTTTTAAATGTTCTCAATGATAACAAAATTTTATTTTATGTCATGTAACTTGTACCCCTCCTTGTGCCCTAAGCTCTTGGGATAGGCTCCAGGTCCCCGCGACCCTGAATAGAGGATAAAGCGGGATAGAAGATGACTGACTGACTGACTGTCATGTAACTTGGTAAATGGTGAATGTCATGTTTTCATGTGAAAGTTAACTTTTAATGTGTATTAAAAACTGTACATTACCATTTTGCCTGGGGAAAAAAACATTCACCCTTTGTCTATTTGCTGCACACATCAATGACTAACAGCAGAGATTTTTATTATCATCAGAAGTATAATGACCAATATTTACTATTAGCTAGACTTGAACTTGTTGCCTAGCCTGTACTGTTAGCTACTGGAATATATGCTAGTCTAACCTGGAATTAGCAAAGGCTAGCTTACTTAAATACAGCCAGTTAGCTAATTAGCAAAGTGTCAAATTCACACATTTTCTTATCAAATGAGATGACTGTCATGGCTTGTAGGAAATAAGACATATTTTATAATGATTCAGAAAAGCTACAGTGCTAACTACATGGCGTAGCATGAGAAGGTACAGGTTTGAATAAATCAGGAGCCCATAATATTGATGTATAAAGTAAAATCATTAGCTATTTTAATAGTTCTACATAAAACTGTAATGAGTGAAAACTAAACGTTCTTGAAATTGTTCTTAAGGCAAGAGTACACATTTGTTCAATTGAAATCCTAGTTAAGTATAGTAACGGAGTCCAATTACTCAAGGTCATGATACACATGGCTTTCATAGAAAGTTTTACTAGGTTTGTAATATATTTATATTTTTCGTCCTGCATGAAAATGTTGGCAGAATTTTATCATTTCTAGCTCATAAATTTTTATACCCATTTTACTCAGTCAATAGATGTTTATAATGTAGTTTTATGATGAAATTATGGTTTGTTAGTAGCTTGTGATATTCTGAGATATCTTTTTTTTAAGCATGGAAAGGAATTTATTAGTCTCTTTCGATCTGTTTTTCATCACAGAAACACACACACATGCTATTTGGACAGAGATGTGAAAAGGAACAAGGAAAGAGACAAAGGCAGTAAAAAGTATGTGTGAGAAAGAACGAGGATGCCAGAGAGATGAGCGGAAAAAACGCACGCATAAACAAAAGCATGCACAACCACAAGCGTACTAAGTCAGACTCACGTAAGTGTCTTTAATTTCCTTCAGCTGGTGGTTCAGGTATTTGGTCAGCTCGTACGTTCTCTCTATCGTGCTCCTCTCGTTGGACAACATCAGCGCGTGGTCCTGCACCTGAACACACCCCACGGCGGCGGCCAACAGCAGCACTAGGTGAGCCTGATGGACTGCAGATTTACACCAGTAAGAAGGACGAATTTGTTGTTGCTAGAAGATTTATCGTTGGCTTTTCGTGTTTTTGTGTTTCTCAGGATTGATGTTGCGCAAATGCTAAAACACACCAATTCTATTGTAAAATACACAAAAATACACTGTCATCATCACAACGTAAACACCTCGCCAAAACAGGATAATTCATCAGAAGTAAAAACGACGGCGCTCTTATGAGGATCAGATGTCACCCGTTTCATCACCCGCTGTCAAAATCCCAAACGCAAGAATCCAACATAAAATCAAATCAGACATGCTTACTAAAAGATGGATACTTTGTTTACTGTGCAATTGGCAGTCACTCAGCGAATACTAAATACAACTGTCAGCGCCGAATACGCACAAAGCCGAGGGCCTCTCTGTCAAACGGCTTTTTTTGTTGGAGGAAGCTGGCAGGGGGAAGAAAAAGGTCAAGAGTTTCTGTCGCTCGTATCCTAATTTGTGGAACAGCTGTAAAACCCTAAAAACTAAAATGAATGGGTCATCTTTTTGTGTTCTTGGGACGGAAAGTAAAACCGAGGTCACAAACTCTGGGCATGTGATGTTAAATAAATGTAAAAAATCTTGCACTTCTCTCCAACCTTCAACCTTTTTTCTGATCAGTTCAAATCTCTTTTACTTACGCTCTCTCTCTCACACACATGCACACACACACACACGCACACACACGCACACACACACACACATATAATAAACCTTTATACACGTATACGCTATCCATGAACACTAAATACTTTAAATTGACCAAACATCATTTGTTGGTTTACAAGCACATACTTTGATGCGTTGTGTACCAGATAAAGATTCCTAATCCAAATCCGTTTGACAAATACTGAGATTTTTATGCTTTAATACCAGTAATTTATTAACATAATTATACTACAAATTATTTGACAGATTGTACAACTTAGAATTTACTGCATTTTTTTCAAATGTTTTTTTTCTACTAACATGACACACGTCACATATATTAAAAAAAAAATCTGAAAATTTTACCTCTTTTACTACAATCATGTTATATTACCATGTTATAATGCATTCATAAGCATATATATATTTATATAATGAACTATTACTCTTTCCTTCTTTATTGTATCATAGGTATTTATGTTTTTTGGCACCCAATGTATTAAGTTCTAAAGAAACATTCTGTGACAAAAAAGGACAGGTTAAATAAAAGGACTTATTTAAGTATTTTAATATTACAAAAACAGTAAATAAAACAAAAGCTATAGCCCATGAAGTTCCTTCTTCTCAATAAATAAAAGATAGAAATTTGGATTTCAATGAAACAATGGACATATATTAATAGCTGATGTTTGTATTGTGTAACAGAAAAAATCAAAAGGATATTTTATATTTTGCGAAAATACTACACATCTATCTATCTATCTATCTATCTATCTATCTATCTATCTGTAATTCCATGACTCGGATACAATTTGTGTCCTACTGTGTCCTATTACATTTACAAATCTAAATAAAAATGTAAATTAAAAATAAATGTTTAAAACATTTTAAACACAAGTGTCCAAATAACAGTATGTTTCCTATGCATTTCATATTTAAATGTAAAACTTTACTTAAATTAATTATACTGGAATTGTAGCCTTGCCCATAACTATAACTACAACTACATTATTCCTAGAAATAAAATAATTAAAAGACTTTTTATATTAAATATTAAATATTTTTCTATTATTATTACATGAACCCTCAAAATCCAGAGAACTTTTACCTTTTTCATATAATGTGTACATATTTTATTGAATATATACTTGTGTCTTTCAGCACAACCTAGGCAATATGATGAAATAAATTCAACCAAGTATATAAAAATGACTGAATAAAAAAGAAAGAAAAAAGATATGAGTCACACAGACAAAGAAATACCATAGACACATATGATCATGTATTTATGGTAGTTTCCGGTTGTTTCTATTACCTACAAATGATAATAAGGGCATTTTGCGAGGACTATTATTATTTTTTTTTACAACATTATTCCTGTATTCCTGTACAAGACATTTACAAAGAGTGTGATAAAACTGAAGTCCCCCGTTGACACACAATGATGGGACTTTTAAATCGTTCTTGTGTTTCCGGCATGCATCCGTGCAGCTCGATGTTTAAGGTTTAAATGTTAGAAACCCTTTTACTTTTTCAGGGTATATGGAACAATCCCGGACGTCACATGATCAACAAAAAGTTGCATCGTCTAAATTTCCTAAAGATCACGAGAGTTTTTTTGTTTTTGTTTTTATAAATGCTAAAGTGTGACCTTAATAGCTAAATTATATGGAGGAAGGATATTATTAAATAAAAATATTACATTGTAGGTAAATAATCGGTGTATTCACTACTTTACAAATTTAAAAAAAACCTTCAGACATATTTCTTCACTCTTCCTGTTATTCATTTCTAAAGAAATTTAGTACATCATTTTTTTTGTTTGTTTTTCTATTGCAATGGGTGAAGACGTTTGTTACAGGTTAAATCTATGCTGAAAAGTGAGTAAATTGAAAAGTTTTAAAACAGATTTATAAGTAAAACATCAACATCATTTTAACTAACAACTATATATTTATCTATATAGTGCATACAGTGTGTGTGTGTGTGTGTGTGTGTGTGTGTGTGTGTGTGTGTGCGCATGTGCGCATGTGCGCATCATTTCCATTGTAAAACATACCACCATTATGCCTCATTATTCCAACACAAACACAAATTAAAGCGACTAAGAAAGAAAAGGAAAAATTTGGTTCATTTTGTAGATGGTGATTTGTGGCTTCCTGAGCTTACATTTATACTTTTAATTATGTTTTGTGAGGACGTAATGAGACTTACTACTGTGCAAAAACCCCGCGCCAGACATGTGGAATTATTTTAAGCGACCAAAAGCACTACAGAGGGGTGGTGGGGGTGGGGGGAGTCGGGGTGGGGGGGTCGAGTTATAGTGGAGTTATGATTCCCCGAGCATTCTTTCACAAATTGGAATTCATCATACACTAAACCCTAAAACAAATATGAAATGAGGCTTGTGTGTTTTTTATCACAAAACTTACAAGGACGGTGAAGATGCCTTGAGGTCAAAACAAAAGCGAAAAAAAAAAAACTGGATGAAGTTGTGGTTAAAAAAAACAAATACAAGGGGATGAATCACGGTGGAGATGTTAGTGTAGGAAAAAGTGTTTTCAGGTTAGAAACGTGTCAGGCCAAATCCTTCATAATTCGACGCAATCTTATCAGATAACTTTTAGATTTACTTTGCGGCGGTTTGCGTCAAGTGTTTGAGTGTGTGAGTGTAAGTGTGTGTGGTCTGGTGTGTTTTTGTTTGGAAATTGCATTTGCATGTTCCAATTTGGGATACGCTATCTTTGTCCTAAAGCCAATTCACAGTTTACATGCCTTATGTTGGAAAGTTTGCTTATCTGGGTGTTTATGATGAGTGTTTATGATGAGTGTATGTGTGTGGGTGTGTGTGGTTATGTGTGTGTGTGTGAGACCATCAAGAGTCTTCGGAACCCTTTTAAGCCTTGAAGTCATGCGGGGAAAATGGCAGCAAATGATCTCTCCTACTTCAGAGAGGCTCAGACAGTACTCCAATTTGGTGTGTGCGTGTCTGGGGAAGCCTCGGGGTGTCCTCCGGCACAAACACGGCACACACTCCTTCTTTTGTCAGGCAGCGAGAGGGACACGGTGGAGATGTGTAATTACTTGTTTGAGGCGTCGAGTCTTCAGCAGGTGTAAAATATGTGCTCGTGGCCGCTCCTCGTCTTCGTCCTCCTCCTCCTTATCGCTACCTCATATCATTCCTCTTTAAAAGCATCTGCCATCCTTTTGTCCACTTTCTTCCCTCTTTCAACCTTCTTCCTTTTTTTCGCCACGTCTCTAATCCGCCACCTTTCTCCCTTCATTTACTCTCTCTCTCTCTCGCTCTCAGTACCGACCTCGCTTGTCAAGTTGTTTTTAATCCTCCTCCCGTGCACACCTCCTCTCTTTCCCATTCTTTTGAAGCAGTTTATCTCTTTTTTGCCCCCAGCCAAAATAACAGCAGCTTATTAACCTCGATTAGGTCTGCCAGCTTTCCTTTCCTCTTCTTTTCTTCCTCGCTTTTCTTTCAGGTCGCAGAAAGGACCGACGAGCACAAAAGCTTTTATTAAATATGCTAAGAAAGTCTCACGTGTTAAATTGTGCGCTCTAACCACATACTCTCACAAATATAGCTTAATAACACAGAGCGGCACACCTTTTCCTGACTTCAACTCCCGCGCTTTTAGTCTGTAAAAAGCAACCAGGAGTGAGAAAGTTCAACACCTTAGTCTAAAAAAAAAAAAAGAAAAGAAAAGAATTTTTTTTTTTACAAATGCACCCTGGGGTATGAGAGGAATTTGAATTCCTTTTTCTTTCAAGAATTCTTCAAAATATACTACGCTCATCTTCCATTTTAATAGGAGCTGCATGAAATCATCCCAGTCCAGATTAACAATTTCATTTCTCAATAAAATGAAAAGCCGTGTTGATGAGAGAGATCAAAGATAAACTTTGTAACAAATAATCACTTTGTACACCCGTGCTCAGCAGAAAAGCCCGAGGCAGATGGACTGAAACAGCAGGAGACCACATCGGGTTCAGCTCCGTTCAACCAAGAACAGGAATCTGATTCTAAATTGGACAGAATTATTTCAAGAAGCACAGAACTGAAGATTATGAATCTGGGTTATTATGATAGAATGTGTGACTTATGTGTTAGTGTGTCATTAAATATACTTAATACAAATGCATGCCATGGAAGATCAGGCTGTGTAGGGTTGTTTTGAATTTCATTCATTCATTCATAAATCTTGTGAAGTCAGGATAAAGCGCTTTAACCAGGTCTTGGGAATGCTGGTCATGGACTTAGGGAGTAATGCACCAGGATCTGGATCTATTTAGTGCTGCAAATATCTATATCCGTACACAGAGTTGATGCTGAATACTGGTTTGAATTGGATTTTCCTTTTCTTTTTTTTTTTTTTAATCAAATTTTATTAAGTCTTTGGAAACATGGGAAAACAATGGAAATGCCGTCACTGTCAGCATGGTGCATGATTTCAAGATCCAACAGGTTCCTTCATCTTTATACATCTATATCCACTACAATGAAAAAGTCTTTAGCCATCACTCATCTTTTTCATATTCTGCTTCCAAAGAACCAGACCTTCTAGGATTTTTTAATATAGTCGTTCTCCAGGCTTCCTGGAGGACTTTTTTTGGCTTTCATTTTTGGCAAGTTTTTATCTTTCATTATTTTCAATTCAGTTCCTCTACCAAAGCCACACAATGAATCACTCAAGCATAAAAAAAAACATCTAACCTGAGGCATGACCCAGTGAGAAACAGGTGCAGATGATGACAGATGATCAGGCTGGTGATTAGTTTACTGGTGATACTGAATGCTCAGTGGTTGGAACAGACGAGAGGGGAAATGAGGTTGCTGCTGAGGTTCTTGTATACGTAACCACGATTTAAATTGTATTTTTACTCACTTTGCAGCCTGTCTCAGCAAAAGATTTCATAATTAAATTTAATTTTATTTAACAAGACTTTTGCACAGTATTGTAGACACTCTATATGTTAAACCTAAGGAGCCTTCTCCTGCTTGCAAAGTTGTTCTTTTAATTCCTGTACTGTTACACTTCTATACTCTCAACCAGGCCGCAAACCTTTCAGGTTCTCACAAGCTTTCTAAAAAAAAATTTAAAAAAAAACACTTATATAGTGTGTCTCTAATTAGTATATACTTAATAAAACACACTATATTTATATTTGGTTCCTCTCCTAGAAGCACCACATGATTCACACCTATGGCCAATTGATCTCAGCCAGTCCACCTACCGGCATGTTTTTAGTTGATGGGGGAGAACGAAGAGCCTGAAGGAACCCCATGCAGAGACTGGTAGAGATCATAGATGTCCTCGGTTAGAATAGTAACCTGAGCTTGGTTCGAACAGTGGCGGTGCGCGGTGCGCGGTACACCACCACGCCACTAGTGCCATCTGGATTTCTTGATGAAGGTAGCAATGAACAACTTTACATTCTGAAGTCAAACTGATTCTTATTAATAGATCGACTCATGTTTTTTTTTTTCACTCGTCGCTGTTTTGAGTCGCACTTTTCACTTTTGTCTCGCGTCCAACTCGTCATATACAGTTGGAGAAGGAACACAGAGCAGCGCTGAGCCTTCGCCAATATACTGTAAAGCATGTCTCACACACACTGAGCCCTAATTGTGATTGATGTTTAGATTTTTTTCGCCCGCTGACGAAAGCGACTGAAAGCGAATTGATTGGCTGAGCATGATCTAAACACTATCATATTGAGGAGAACTTTTTTTTTCTTTTTTTTTTTTGTCTCGGAGACGTCTTCTCTGAAGTGGATCTCTGAAACCCTCTGAGAAATTACGCTTTTTATTAGAGAGGATTTGTGTGTGTGTGTGTGTGTGTGTGTGTGTGTGTGTGTGTGTGTGTGTGTGTGTGTGAATGTGTGTGTGTGTGTGTTGAAGAGAAAAGAGTGTGCACGAGCCAACAGCTGGCAGCAATGATATGATGAGAAATGTGCAGATCAATACGTCCTGCTCTTCTCTCAGGCTCACACACACACACACACACACACACACACACACACACAGCAGGATACACTTCCCTGATTTGCTGTTGCACTTCACACCCGAGCTTTGGGGAATGCACCGTATCATAAAACATGATATACTTCATAGCGCATCAATAAAGTGTTCTGTGAGCCAAATAACCGATCAGGTCCATACACAAAGAGCTTAGTGTTTGCGTGTGCATGTGTGTGTTTGTGTGTTTGTGTGTGTGTGAATATATATCTATGTGTGTCTGTGGAAGAGTGTGTCTGTAGGGGAGAGTTAGGGGTCAGGGTCCATGTTGTGTGTCTGTGTACAGTTAAAGTGAAGATTTATGTGCAGCCTGCACTCAATCAAATGTGCATTCCTTCACTAACTCAACACACACACACACACACACACACACACACACCAATATGTCGACCGTGAACATGGAGTACGCATTCAAGTATTGTGTATTAGCATCACTCACATGTACTAGCCATCATGTAAAGATCCATCTCTCTCCACACACACACTCATACACTCACACACTCACACACACACGTAGACACACACACACACACACAGGGGCACGCAGGCTCCCTGTGGATGCTTGGACGCGGTTTGAAATTCAAATTGATCACATTTGGCCTGAAACATCGTCAAGTCCGCCAACGGACATCAAAACAAAAGGAGGAATAATAATAAAAAAAAGAAAATAAAGAAAACGAACGACCGAAAAAAAAAAACCTGGATTTGCAACAAATCCTTCAAACCCGTTCCCCTCTCGTTCCTCTTCTCCATCTCTTCTTTTTTCTGCCTGTTTTTCCTTCAGATCTTCCAACAAAAACTCTCTCTCTCTCTCTCTCTGTCTCTCCTCACCGCTTGACTCTCGTAAGTCCTTTTACCTCTCTAATTACCTTTCTCTTCCTTTTTTTAATTATCTGCCCCTCTTGTTCTCCTCGCCCCCCCCCTCCATTTTTCCATCTTCCAGCCTCAGGTTTCTGTTAACTCCTGACACGGCCTTCTCATCAAAATAAACAGGGAACAAGCACAGGGAGCGGTCTACTTATCCCGAACTTCCCGTCCTTCGCAGAAAAGTGTGGAGAAGGGAAACATAGAAGAGATAGACGGAGAACGAGAAGGAAGGAGCGAGGGAGTCGGTGAAGCGAGGGGGCCATGTTAATTTGGGAAAAATGTAAACAGCATGTGTAACTGTTCAAACCGTGACCAACTCATTTTATATCATTCCCCTGTGCACTCCTCTTTCTCTCTCTCTCTCTCTCTCTCTCTCTCTCTCGCTTTCTCTTGCAGGGAATCTGGGCTGCATTAACCCTCACTCTCCATCCCCCTCTCAATCACTCCATCTCTCTATCTCATCCTTCCTTTCAAGCCGAAGCGTCTACGCTCCTCTACCTCTCCTCTCTCCCTCTCTTTCTCTCTCTCTCTCTCTCTCCTTCCATGTTCCTCCTTCTGTGTTACCCTCCATCTTTTTTTTTCTTCGTCAGATTGTCTCTAAACTTTTTTTTTTTTTCGCCGTGAAAAACAAAAAAACAAACAAACAAAAAAATGTTAAGACATGCTAATAACAGCGCTGTCTTGTTTTTTTTCTTACACTCGTCCATATGCACGAGTGTGTTCCGAGTGTTCTCGGCAGTTGTAGTTGTGTGATCGCCATGATGGATTAAGTGTGCAACGTATGTTTGGCGTGTGTGTGAGGCGGAAGTTAAAAAATAAAAAAAAAAAGAATGGCAGAAGATAAACTGGAAGAGGCGGAAGAGAAGGAGTTGGAGGAAGTGTGTGTTTGTGTGTGTGTGTGTGTGTGTGTGTGTGTGTGTGTGTGTGTGTGTGTGTGAGTGTGTGTGTGGGTGGTGTGAGCATGACACGCTGCTCTGCTGCTTTCTTTTAGTGTAAATCGCATCATTTCGTCACACACTCTTCCTCCTTTTCACAGACACGGTTCCCCGTGGACAGGTGGTATGTGTGGGTCTGTGTGTGCACCCTAAGAGTGTATGTGTGTGTATGTGTGTGTGTGCTCAAACCTTGACTAACATGAATCATATACTTTCTTATATTAGTGTCAGTTAACAAGGGTGACCCTCGACCTATGAACTTCCCTCTTTGTGTTTCGTTGTGTGTCGATGTGTAGTGTGTGTAGTGTGTGTCCCACTCCCTCTACATCAATGTGTCCAGTTTCAGTTTTATTAGAAAGCAAAAGGACCCTCCAGCGAAAGAAAATTTGCTGAATTCTTTGCCGTTTAGATAATTCTGTGGATTTCTAAGAAAGTAAAAAGTATTTTTTGGTTTACATTGTGTTAATATTTTTAATAAAAACACATTTCTATTTCTAAAAAAAAACTCTAAGTAGGTATAAGGAAAATAAAATAATGTTCACTTTTGTTCACTCTAAGTTCAAGCTTTAAGTTCAGAGCTTGAGCTTCAATCAGCGTTATTTCCATACAGTGACACACACTTATAAAAAAAATTACAACACACAGCAATAATACACTCCCGTACAAGTCCAACACGTGTGTATGTGTGTGTGTGTGTGTGTGTGTGTGTGTTGCGTGCCTTCCAAACTTTTGTAATGATGTCAGTCTTGCATGTAAATCACCAAAAATAACAGCAAAAGATTGAGTTACCAGTTGCTAGATATAAACCAACAACTCAGTCGGTGTACAATCCTGCGCTGAAATATTTGTTCAAATCCCTTTCGTCCAATCTTCCCAATCTAAATGTATACACAATCCGATTTCCTAAACCAATTACGTCATTTCGTTCATTTATTTTCACAAGTTAACAGATTTTTAACCGCTACGCAGACTTCCCAGAGCAAAGAGTCCATGTGCAACCTGTGAACCCGGACAAGAGCTAAAAGAAAAGTTTAATGCCCTACACACACACACACACACACACACACATCTTATCAGTCAGCTGATAAAAACATGATTGAACATGTGAACATATGATCAGATTTAGTAAAAAAAAAATGTATACATAATATATTTAGGGTGCACATCTGAAAACATAACAGACAGTTTAAAAACGAAATAATAAAGTGAAAGAAATCATTTCTTCGGAAAGCGTAAAGTTTTCGTGATTTGCTGCAGATCGATTATTTTTTTTCAAAATGATAAACGTTTTGATTTCTTTCACAATTTTGCTACAATTTCTTGAAACGTCGACTCGTATAACAGAACGCTTTATCAATCAAATAGAATTTAATTAGAATGAAATTTGTTTTGTTTTTGTTTAGTTTGGAAAACAATTCTTTAAAAAAAAAAATTTAATGCCTAACATTATTTATAAAAATACAAAAAAATTTTTTATTTGTTTTCTAATAATAATAATAATAATAATAATAATAATAATAACAATCATCATCATCATCATCATCATCATTTTGTTTTGCATGTCATGAAGGAGATCTCTTACCGTCCACGCGCATCATCTTCCTCGTGCTTTATTTCACTTTATTTCCTTTTCTTTCCGCCGTGTGTTTAAAAAAAATAATAAAGTTTATAAAACTTTTGTAAAGCGCTCTTCTGTTACTCCTCCAGACTGTCCTGAACACACTCTCTCTCACACACACACACACACACACGCGCGCGCGCCTTAACGCAGAGCCTCTGTTACAGCTCCGCGACAGTCTATAAGTCTATAAAGAGAGGATGAGCGGCTTCAGGAGCGCGCCGTGTCCGCTCTGCGCGCGTCCGCGGTGCGTTGCAGTTGCGCGTGTCCGCGTCAGTCTGATGGACAGCCTGTGAATGAGTGAGTGATTGAGTGAGTAAGTGAGTGACGGAGGAGTGAATTTATAGTCAGGTCCCCCCCCCCCATCCTCCTCCTCCTCCTCCTCCTCCACCACCACCTCTCCTCCCCTTCTCCTCTCTCTCTCTCTCTCTCTCTCTCTCTCTGTTATCAGACTCTGAGCGCGGCCACGAGGCTCCAAACCACAAAGCGCCCTGGGGGATTATTATTATCAGACATTTAATAGCTCCACGCTACACAGCACTTCATCACACATGCCACTCTTGATAATATAGCAGATTATTAATATTATTATTATTATTATTATTATTATTAATAACCGGACTTAAATAGATCAGCTTGCAGTGTTGTTAGAAACGTTTTTTTTTTTTTTAATATGTATTTATTTAAAGAATCACATCTCGACACTTTGAACTCCGGTTAAGTGACTTAAGATTCTTTTTTGATGTATCATACCTCTGTTATTACCTGTCTAGGTCTATTTCTTCACCACACCTTTACCTGTCAGTCAGCGAGTGACAGAGAGAGAAAGAGAGACAGACAGACACACACACACACACACACACACACAGATCGTGTAAGATTCCTTTTAAAGATATTTCCTTTAGGCCCATCATGTGTCACGTGACTCTGTATAATTAATAGCCTGCAGCGCTCTCATGCTCTGCGACATCTTTTCGAAACTTTGTCGCCCTCTAGCGGCTGTCAATGTTTACAGCGATTTCTAGCAGTGGCTGTAAAAAGTGCACGAGACATACAGGACGTACAATATAGCCGTTTTGACAATGACATAAATATTCATTTTCATAAAGTCTGCTGCTTCATTGTTTTTAGATTTTTTTTGTCAGATGTTACTATGGAATACTGAAGTACAATCACAAGCATTTCCTAAGTGTCAAAGGCTTAGTTCACACTGCAGGCTGAAGTGGCCCAAATCCGATTTTCTTATTCAATTCATTCATTCATTCATTCATCTTCTATACCGCTTTATCCTGTGATCAGGGTCGCGGGGGGCCTGGAGCCTATC
>JAQQZS010000002.1:6664465-6675566 GCA_030068045.1 Platyallabes tihoni
ATTTATTTATTTCTATATTTACTTATTTATTCACACATTTATTTATTTATAATTATGTCATGTTTAGTCCTCCATAACGTACATGTCTGTCTGTCTGTCTTTCTGTATGGAAGGATTTTCTGATTTACTTATTAATACAAAGAAATATATTTTTGTAAGGTTGAGTATCTTGTGCCTTGTTTACTCTAAGTTGTACTTCTTTCGTCCTCAGCCAAATACACTCCCTTATTCGGTAAGCGGAGCGTGAATCACAGATGAGACCATGAAAAAGTACTCTAGATCGTATAAAGATTACGTTTTGTCTTAAAGCAACTCCAGCGTGTTCAGCAGTGAAACTATTAAGTAATCCCAGTAAAAAATATTCAAAAGTATTTTAAGTTTTTTTTTTTTTTTTATCAGACACATAACTGTTCATAACATCGCTTTCGCTCAGCATTTTGATTTCATTGTGGTGCAGGTTAAACTTCAGGCAGAAATCTACATACTGCAAAAGTTCCATTAAATTCCATCCAGACAGTTTTTCGTGATGCTGTGACAAAATCTGGCTGGACAGACATACAGACAGACAGACACACAGAAAGAAAATCTTTCTGAGACTGGTTTCGGGTCCTCCAATTTATGAAACGTAGAGATATATGATTGAAAGAGCGCCATCAATGCACAGACAAACCCTTTCTTTTATTTATATAGATAAAGACTTATTTTAAGGGTTAAGCCAATTTTAACCAGGACTCTCTCACAAAAGAGATATTGCTAAATTTTTAGACAACTGTTGTCTTGTGTGTGTGTGTGTGTGTGTGTGTGTGTGTGTGTGTGTGTGTGTGTGTGCGTGCGTGCGTGTGCGTGTGTGCGTGCGTGTGCGTGCGTGCGTGCGTGTGTGTGTGTGTGTGTGGGTGTGTGTGTGTGTGGGTGGGAGGAGATGGTGGTATTTTTGTGTTTATATTTTTGTACTTGGCAGGTAAGTACACTATAATCATACATTAAACGTCACAGTAAATGCAGTCATAGTAATAGGAAAGGTATGTAGTTAGACACTGCAGTCTGGAATGCCGCCTGGAGCCACTGGTTAAAAATCGAACATGCAAACTATGCATCAGAAATGACCCAGTCTGAAACTGTAAATGCCACATACCTGCCTAAATACTGGTTACTAAAAGTATTAACACAAAGACTATATGGAAAAAATCGACCCCGATTTGGAAGTCCTCAAATCTCATGCAGTTTTACAACAGCACAAAGCATTATATTCTCACTGCTGTTGTAACACATCCTGAGATCCTTTTCTGCTCATCACGGTTGTATAGAGTAATTATTTGAGTTACCCTCCTAGTCTTCCTGTCAGCTCAAATCAGCCTGGTCTTTCTTTCTCATTGTACAACTGTCTGACTAGAGAGTAAATATGCATAAAGTGGATGGTCTTGATGTTCTGATCTTGCTCTATTATATTCAGGTTTCAGATACTGTCTGTAGGTCTCCAAGCCTTGACCTCCAGCAGGGCAGCCAGCTGACAATCAAACGGGAAGAGAAGAGCTCGGTCGACTCAGGGGCTTATTCCATTGGACATTAGGTGTGAACCTGTCGAAAAAAGCTTATCGTACGAATGGGATTCAGTATCCATTCTGAACCTCGTCACTTTTACACCAAAGGACATCAGGTTTACAACTATTGTCAATTTCCTCTCCTGAATCTCAATATGATTACCTGATAGCAAAAAAAGCACATTTGCTGAAAAACTGGGAACATATTTTATTAAAAAATAATAATAATAAAAATACAAGCATATGCTGAATTTCAGTGTGAGTAGGAAATATTCCTAAGATTTTACTAAGTCCAAAAGGAAAGTCATATTATCAGGGATGTTAAACTTTTTGCTTCGGGGCCCGCTTTAACTGTAAGTCTTTACTATAAGTATCGAATTATTTTATGATCAAGCTACTTTAGCAAACTATAGCACATAGTAGGTCTCTCTCTCATCTCGCTGTATTATAATAAGTACTGTAGTTTATTTCTTTATACCATCTTCACTAACATTTCACGATTCACACTAACTGCATGTTCAGTCTGGTAGATTTGCCATATTTAAACATCCAGTCATGTTAACTGATATTTTAATCTCCAGGCTCTTATATGTTTGGGTTTTATTGAAGCCTAAATAATAAAACACTATGTATAACCAACCACATTTACCAAATAGAACACAAGGTAAACACAATATATATAAACACAATGAAATAAAAAAAACAAAAACAGAATTATACATTTTAAATAAAAAGTAATACAACCTTCATGTTCATCATTTTTACAATATAAGATTTTTACTGTGCTTTGTGTTAAATTGTTTCCTTTGGCATTTATTCATGTTGCATAATTACTATTTCAATGAATGTGGTTTATATACACATCATTTAATAAATTGTTTAATCTCTCCAGCTTTCTTCCTACATTATTCCATGTTTCATTTGTTTAAAATCAATTATTTTAAAGGGCCCTTAACTGTATATCCAAATGGTGGACATTTAAGTTAAGTGAAGTTAAGTTTCCGAAAGAATAAATGCACAAGATTACTTATGAATATAGGTTAAAGTATGAAACTTATTAAAATTATACGTATAATAACTTGCGTATGTCACTCTGAGCCTGTGACTCCTAATGTATGGTGTATCAGCAACTCGGGTATAAGTAATGTTCACTTCAAACATCAGTATGGAGTAATCTCACTGATTTAGACTGGTTGTTTAACCAGACTACATCTGTCCAGTTTCCATGCAGTCTCCATGGGAGCAGAAGCCAATGTCAGCTGTTGTATCCAGGCCTTCTCAAGAAAGGATATGGTGTGCATTGTGAAATGCTTTTCTGCTCACCACGGTTGTAAAGAGTGCTTATTTGAATGACCAACGACTTCATTTACATTTACATGTAAAGCGTTTGGTAGACGCCCTTATTCAGAGCAACTTACATTTTTATCACATTATACATCTGAGCAGTTAAGGGCCTTGCTCAAGGGCCCAACAGGGGCAGCATGGTAATGCTGGGATTTGAACCCTTTCCAATCAGTAGTCCAACACCTTTAACCGTCAGGCTACTCCTACCTCCTACTTTCTGTCAGCTCAACCCCTCTGATCTTTCCTCAGCAGTTTCCGAAATTCTCAAACCATATCCACCCAGCACCAACAACCATGTCAAAGTCAGTAAATTTGCAGGTGTATCTGTGTTCCTAATAAACTGGCCGATTAGTGTATGTACTATATGCACTTTGTATGTCATTTTTATTTTATTAATTATATATAAGCATTGACGGCAGAAGCCAAAATAAAGTTTATATATAATCATTAATATAGTTAGCTAAATTTAAAGATATAGCAAGTTATCATTACATGTATTATCACGTAGTACAGAAGTACTGTATGTTGTCATAACAGTGTTATTACTGGTTACAGTTTATTGTATATCATACAAAACGATATTTTTTAGTCCTTATGCGTGGAAGTTTAAATTTGGTCTTACTCCTAGTTTTACTCCTAAGTGCCTCAATCCATCTGGGTACAGGCAGCAGGCGAGATGGAGACTCTTCTTCACGAATATCATTGGCTGTGTTGTCATGATGACTGTAATCTTCATCATCAGCATCACCATCATCGTCAGTCAGAACAAGGGGTGGTGCATAGGTCACCACTTCTGAAAATTGGACACGACGTGTGTTCTCTACCCGCCTCTGAAAATAAAAATTAAAAAATTAAAGTTTAAGCTTTTTGGTTTCTCAGTAAAGTAAAAAGCTATGTCTTAGTATTTCCATCCATCTAAGAACCTCTGGTCCAACTAGGGACCGTGGAGAGCAATGGTAACCATTGTATTTATTCCATTTTGTACAACCGTGGCAGGACCTCTGGTCTACATTCACAAGCACACACTACAAGCAATTTGGAAATGCCAATTAGCCTAAGCCTAATTTTGGACTGTGGGAGACCAGGGAACCTGGAGGAACCTGGAGGAAACCCACCAAGCACGGGTAGAACATGCACACAGACCCAACGCAGGAATCGAACCCAGGACCTGGAGGTGCAAGGCGCCAGTGCTAACCACTAAATCACCGTGCCACCCTGTTTTAGTATATTTACCCTGTTTAAATTACAATTGTAATCAGTAGGATTAACTGCTGGAGTTTTATAGGAAAAAACAGTTCTTGCCATGCCAGTAACGTTACTTCCATTGTACTTCTTAATTTCCTAATGTCTAATGTAATCATTAGACAAAGAATTGTGAAAAAGCGAAGAACAATTGGTTGGATTGTGTTCAATTCCTAATTAATCCTAAACCACACCTATAACTCTAACCGAATTTACACGAGAGCATAAACACCTGTCACAATGATCTAGGTTTTAATGAACAATTTAGTCTCATGAACTGCCTCACCTTTTTGATCACAATTTCTGTAGACACTGATAAATCCGACTCCTCGGATAAAGAGTGGTGGAGAGACGAGGTAGAGGAGGCCGGGGAAAGGCTTGGTGTTGGATCAGAAGCAGGCGGATTATGTCTCCACTCGTGCATTTCCTCTGTCTCTGTCCTCCATCTCTCATTTGAACCTCTCCTCTCTGTGGAGTAGCTTCGCTTACGGATCAGGACTGTTTTCTTCTTCAGAGACGAGTTCTCTTCTCTGGACTGAGATAAGACAAAAAAAATCATGCACATGCTGAACAGACTCACCCCCAAAGAAAAAAAAACACATTATCTTTGACTGGTACAACAAATTTTTTAATGTATTTTTTTGTACTTGTACTTCTTGTAATGTGTGTCTGTAGGTATTTAGTATCTTTAGTAGAACGTTACAAATGTCATCTTATGGCTCTATATAGTACAAATCTACAAATATGACGTGTCAAATGAAGACAAATCAAGACAAAGTTCTTCTGATTGACCGTTGTCCTATACTATGGGGAACCATTTTTATCCTTTTTGGGAGGGATCTCTTAAAGTTTGACTCCGCCCCCCATTCCTAGAGTACAAGGGCTAACTGAATGGTTTTATGATGATGGAAACGATGCATAACCTCAATCATCAATGCAAATGACCTTCACAAAAAATAAATACGAACGCAACTGAACACCTTATGACGTGTTCAATAGCTCTCTTCACTACCATCGTTGAAACACTACCTGATCTTGTGTTCATCAGTCCATTTCCAGAACTTCTACCAAGGACCACTGAAGCTCTTTTGACAGCTCTCGCTGAACATCTAACTATGGTTGGCTTCCTTTAATATGTTACACATCCCTTTCTCAATAAATAAAACTACTCTCTTTGTCCAGTTACTTACCTGAACATATGATAAATCCACCAGGCGGAGAACATCATGCTCATTTCCAGATTGGCTGTGGTTTATTCCCGGTGTTTGTGACTGATCCATCATATGCTCATTGGATTCTACATTTAGTTCTACATTTTTTAATTGATTATATGAATAAATATGCACTTGATCTCTGATTGGATGATTGTTTCCCAGTGCGCTGACACTCAGATCCATACTCTCCAAATGGTTTGATTCTGAATCAGACAGTCCATACTGACCATTGTGTAACTCAGACATAGAAGGCGCACCAACACCTGAAGTCTTTGTTTGGTTAAGGTGGTATTCAGTGGTGTGAAAACCTCCAGAGTTCATTTGTGATTGTGTCAATCCCAATTCAGGGCCTCTGTAATTCCACTGGTTGAGCCTGGTTTGTTCATTTGGGTGTGATTGGTTAATACTGCTTGTTAATCCCAGTCCTTGATCTTGTGTGATGAAGCTGGATGCTGATTGGTTGCTGGTGCTAGATGGGAGGTACTTGGCCCATTCCTGGCCAGTAAAGATTTCGTCCATCAGGTTAAACGTGCCTGGTGAAAATAAAGTCTCACTGTGGGATGAAGGGGGGAAACAGTATGAATTCGGTAATCATTTACAACGATTATCATTTGGGGTGTGGATAGGGGTGCTAACAATGTAAAGATTCTTTGCTAATATTTTTTTTAATAACTTTAGCAGAAAACTTACTTAATCTTCTTTGCAAGCTTTAAGAAATTTGCTCAATACAACTATGAGTCTTGGCACATTATAAACACTATTATATTTCCTCATCCAGTGCTTTTAAGTGTAATTCCTTAACGCCGGTCACATTTTCATTTTTGTCTACTCTTAGGGTGTGTTAGTTCAGCACATGAGCTAGACAACATTCCCAAAGGTGACAGACATGCTATGATAACTACAAGGTTCATATTTCATCTACCTCATGTGATCCAGTGGACTGGGAATGTCTCCGAATAGACCATTGTTGATTGGCTGGTGCTGGAGACTGTCTTCCAGTCTCCCATTATAGACTGTAGTTGTGTTGTTGTCATGGGACATAAGACGTTGGACAGGAATCGGAGACCCGATGCTCTACGTAAAGTATAGAATAAAAGTTAACAGGCTGAAATGAAATGCTGCCAGTTGAAAAAACTGAATATAGTTAGTTTTGTTTAAAAAAATTACCACTTGGCTTTGTTCTTGTGTCCCTTTGTCGTCTCCTTCTTCTCTGGAAATGTTTTTGTGTCTCTCCTTCCATTTTTCCTTCACCTTCTGCGTCCATTTCCTCTCTCCAACCTCCTGACCCTGGATGTTTAATTCCAAGGATTTTTGATTTCTCTCTTGCTTAGGCATCACAACATCATCTGGGTGTGTACTAACATCACCATTCCCTCCTGCTACAGTGTGGTTGCTCATAAACACCTGATTCGGCGTTCTCTGTTGTGGTGTAGATGACATTCCTGATTTGTCAATTCCTTTGGCAAATTCTTCAGAAAAAGATGCTCTTACACCAGGAGAACCCCAATTCAGTGATCCGGACCCTGCGCTCGTGATAGATCTGTCCGTAGAAATATTAAAATTATACATCGGCGGGGTTTGAGGTGACCTCTCAGCACCACCGCCATTTTGCTCGGAGGATGTTGTTCTATACTGTACTTCTGCTTGAGTGCGTGTGCCGATGCTCTCCGGTCTGGGTTGAAGCTTCAGCTTTTGAAGCATGGACTGCAGCAAGATCTGAGTGTCCGATACAGGGTTTGCGTCCTCCATTTACACGCATTGAAAGTGAAAGATTAGATTAGATGCCATATAACTAAGGAAGACATTAATACGCTCATACTCACAAACACACATCATTTAATTTCTATCCAAAGCCAGAGGTAAAATTCCAACAAATCCTGGATTGCAGTAGATCCACATCTTTTAATTCTTTGAAGTTTTCAGTTCTTTTCCAAGTGAGTTCATCTCATGGTCTTTGTTATTCCTCTAAGACTTGAAGAAAAAGAAATGATGATACTTCCACATCACACAAATCCATGCATTTTTCTTTACCTTCTGAGTAAATGCCGATATTATATCTATTTGAACGATACGCACACGTCCTGAGGAACGTCGTAGAGGTGTGTTCGGCTATGACACGGACCCAGGCAGACCTGAAAGACAAGTGTGTCGAGTTGACGGCTTCACTAGGAAGCACAGTCTTCTCTGCATACTCTCTGTCCACTTTCACACTTGGGTAAACTTACGTGTGTGTTTCGTAGCTATATGACATTGAAATAATGTGACTGTCGTCACAGTGGGTTGTAAAGTGGTTTGTCTGATGTACATTATTAAAGCAAAAACAATCAATGGAATCCTACATGTTACTGGAACACGTCGTTGATATTGAAAACAGGACTGACTGAGTGTACACAGGAGATTTTTTTGCTGTTGTTCTTCAAATTTTCTCCATAATGCAAATGAAACTAAACTAATATATGAATAAATGTGTACATACAAACGAATGAATAAATCAATTTGACACCATAATTTACAAAGTGAGAAAGGATTACCAATCATTTCATGTGACCTTGTGATGAACAGATCACTATCAATTAACTATTAGTTATTGTTTATAGTTTATGAAAGTATGTATAGGGTGGCATGGTGCCACGTTGGTTTGTGTTGTTTACCCAAGAACATGGTAGTTGGACTGGGCTGAGATAAATTGCCCCAATGTGTGTGTGTGTGTGTGTGTGTGTGTGTGTGTGTGTGTGTGTGTGTGTGTTTGTGCGTGTGCATGATGTCTCATCCAGGGTGTATTCCTGTCCCACACCCAGGGATTCAGGATAGGTAGCAGGTGGAGCCGTCACTAAGATAAATCGGTTACTGAAGATAAAATAATCTCTTGAACGAATAGGAGTTTAGAATTATGCCAGTCACATAGGTTAAATGTGTTTTAATATTCTCTTGTTCATTTTCTAATCTAAAGCTCAGTACCTAGCACATATTTCTATAACAGGCAAAACACTACCATATTTTTTTATATGTAACCCCCTGTTCTCTACAGAATGTCCTGTTAACTATTATATCATATTCAAATGTCTCAGGAACCGTGTAGTAAACAACAATGGCTCAAAGAACGTCTCCCTAATGTTCTTGAAATCTTGACTTCTTTTGAACCTCTTTGGACCTTCCAGTAACCCATAATGTTTCAGAGTACATTGTTCTAATGTTAAGTGAACATGTTTTAAATGGATTCTTTTGAAATTTCCCTTTGGGATAAATAAAGTGCTCTATCTATATTTTTGGTGGCATGGTGGCTAGCGGTTAGCACATTTGCCTTGCACCTACAGGGTCTGGGTTCAAATCCCACCTTGGGGTCTGTGTGCATGTAGTTTGCATGTTCTCCCCGTGCTTAGTGTGTTGCCCAGTTTCCTCACACAGTCCAAAGACATGCAGATTAGACTAACTGGTTTCCCAAATTGCCCATAGTATGTGAATGTTGACTGGAGGTCCTACCACAGTCGTGAAAACAGGAATAAATACAATGGTCACTTTTGGCACCCACTGTCCCTAGTTGGACTAAAGAGGTTCCTAGGTCTATCTATCTATCTATCTATCTATCTATCTAAACAAAACCTGTTACTGAAATCACGCAAATTTCCTTGGTTGTCGTAAAATGTTTTCAGGTAGTTGAACTTAACTGATGAAAAACTATTCATTAGTTAAGGTGTAGAATTTTAAGGTTCAAATGTTTAACGCTGTGTATGTGTCATATCATTTCTGTGGGCTTGGCCCACAGCAGCGCTATAGGAAACAATGGGATAGGCTCCAAAACCCCCGCGACTCTGCATACAAGATAAGAGATATACAGTAGATGATGCGTACATGTGTGCATTATACTAAAGGAGTAAGATAATGTCGTGCACTATCATTTATTATTATTATTATTATTATTATTATTATTTTGCTGAAAACAATAACACACAATCCAAACAACACAGAAGATAAAAACAACCCCACAAAAAAACCCACGATAAAACACACACACACACACACACACACACACACACCAGAAACTCATCTGGGAGTGGAAAAATCACTGTAAAGGAGCATCAGAAATAGGAACTAAAAATGTATCCCATATATTTCACATAAATATAAAATTCTTAAACATAATTCTTTCTATTCATCCATCCATCTAGGAACATAGTCATTTATTCTCAAATATTTATCAAAAATAAGGAAACTAAATTTGAATAAAAGCAAGAATATTCGACCAAATTTTTCTGTATAATCACAGGTCCAAAACAGATGCGCAATGGTTCAGGAGCAGCTGGTGTCAATGTCCATTTTAAATCTCAAAGAAATAAAAGATTTGACATGATAATATTTATATAATAATTTACATGAGACTTGTCTTATCCTGTTAATTAAAATATATTTATAAGGTAAAGTCTAGACTTTTTCCCCACAAAATATTGTTAACAAAACCATCACATGGGGTACAGTGACAGTAAATTATTGAAAAGGTGCTCTAATTCTTTAGGTGTTGTGACAAGCATCTGAAAAAACATATTTTGCCCTACAATTGTTGCAGGAATGAATATCTGAAACGGAAAAGTCTCTCAACAGCATGACCACACCTGCAGAAACGGCATCAAATACAATGTAGAATTCCTCTGCAGATACAGGACGGAATGAACAGAGATAAATTCAGTGCTACAGTAAGTACTACAGTATATGTTATATATACTGTATATATAATTGACCATTAGGTTTATTGACCAACTAAGATAATGTTACTGTTAAACAAATTCTCAAAAAAGGAGGATTTGTTTTATAATTATAAAAAATTATAAAAAATATTATAATGTTTTTATAATATGCCTGTTGTTCCAGATCAGGTATGTGTGGAATAAAATGATGCTTAAAAATATGAGACCAGGAGAGTAATATCTGTCTGTGAAACTTTTGGGAGCTTTTTATTATTTATTTATTATTTTTTTTTTTACTAAGTACAAAATCTGAATACAACAAAATGGCATTATTTGTATACAAAAATAAAAAACAGAGAAAAAAACAGGCTCAGCACAGTAGATACATAATAAATCCAGATCACATATCAAACATTTCAACTTTTGGCGCACTTGTCCTGTGTGAGTCATTTGAGATTATAACGACATCAGCATGCGACGGCAATTCCGGACGCGTTTATATGACGTAGCGCGATTGGATTGGTTGTGCTTAGCGCGCGACATGGCGAAGTGTTAAAGTAAACAACTTAAAAGTGTTTTTATTTGTTTAATTAATGAAGGATGCTTCGCGTAAAAAAAATGGAATAATGTCTAGTTAATGCGTTTTATTTAGAGTTCATTCTGTGTAAGTGTGTTAGGATGGACTGCGTTGCAACTGGAGGAAACGTCAAAGGTGAAGGGAACTGAAAATATATACACTATTATATAAACTATTATATACACTGTTATATACACTATTATATACACTGTTATATACACTATTATATACACTGTTATATACACTATTATATACACTGTATGAATAACTGAACTAGTAACTAGCACATATCCACAGTATGTTTATATTCCCCTTATTACATCACCTTTTAACCAGAGCTAGACACTACTGCTTCCCAGTACTTTAACAGTTAAGCATCTGATTGGATTCCATTCAAGTTATCTTTATGGAAATAATTTAAAACCCTTAAAATTTCTTTTCTAAACAAAATCTTGTTCATTTTGTGAAGCTGCTTTGAGACAATGACCATTGTTAAAAGCGCTATAT
>JAQQZS010000002.1:6683126-6708308 GCA_030068045.1 Platyallabes tihoni
AGGGTTAGATGGAGGCAGATGATTCGCTGTGGCGACCCCTGAAAGGGAACAGCCGAAAGACAAAGAAGAAGAAGAGATATTTATAAATTTTTAGGTCATATTTGGAAAAACTGAAAGGTGCAGACTTGACTTGTATATAACAATGTGTACTAGATAATACGGTGCTAACGTATTTTGCACAGTACTGTAAGTCATTCTTCAGTTTCTAGACAAATAGCAAAATATTAAAACAAAATAAAACTTAATATGATATATAAATGTGTTTGACACTGATATTTATTAACTAATAAATGTAAATTCATAAAAAACAGACCAATCAAGTCCCGCCTTCAGAATTGGCTTGCTTTTACACCAATTGTAAATGAGACCAAATTCTTATATCTGACCATAACGCAGAAGAAGATTTCCTAGAAAAACAAACCTAACCTTAGTTGTATTACGAAATAATTATCATCATTACCAATATTTTAAAATCACTTAAAATGATACATTCTTGTGGGGTTTTTTTTTGTGCTGCATAACGCTTTAAATCCCAAATTTGTGCTGAAGTATTCTAACCAATCATTGATCAGGTTGAACTCCTGTTACCAATCATAATACAGAAGGTGGAATACCTTCACATAACTTACTGACAACTTTGTAATTGTTCTTTAAAAAAAAAAAAAATCAGCCATAATATTATGACCACTTGCCTAATATTGAGTGGGTCCCCTCCTTTGCCACCAAAGTAGTGATGCAGTGTGTGTTCTGACACCTTTCTATTGGAACCAGCATTAACATTTTC
Source organism: Platyallabes tihoni (assembly GCA_030068045.1). Classification (NCBI taxonomy): domain Eukaryota; kingdom Metazoa; phylum Chordata; class Actinopteri; order Siluriformes; family Clariidae; genus Platyallabes; species Platyallabes tihoni. The sequence goes on from JAQQZS010000002.1 coordinate 6,683,911, forward strand.
TTCAATTTGAGTTACAGTAGCTCTTCTATTGGATCAGATTACACGGGCCAATCTTCGCTGCCCATGTGCATCAGTGAGCCTTGGTCACCCATAACCCAGTCGCCAGATCACCGGCTTTCCTTCCTTGGATCACTTTTGGTATGCCCTGACCACTGCGACCGGGGAACATTCCACAAGAGCTGCAGTTTTGGAGTCGCTCTGACCCAGTTGTCTAGCCATCACAGGGTCATCACAGGGTCAGATCTGCACTTCTCACAGTAGTTACATTTTCAATATTTTTCCTGACGTTGATGTGTTAGAAGAAGAAGAAATGGGCAAAGCGTAAGGATTTGAGTGACTTTGACAAGGACTAAATTGTGATGGCTAGAGGACTGGGTCAGATCAACTTCAAAACTACACGTCTTATGGGATGTTCCTGGTGGGAACAAAAAGGGGGATCATAATGTTATGGCTGATCAGTGTACTGTACATTCAGCCATCTTCGTGTCCCTTTCGTATATTTTTCTTCTAATATCAGTTTTCTTAATCTGTCCTGTGATATTTTTCTTATATAACTCTATTTTTAATTTAACTCTATTCTATTTTTCTTATATAACTTTTAAAACTTTTATGTTTTTCAGTTACTGATTCAAAGATAGAGTGAAGCATTAAAAGAGCAAAATCAGCAAATTTTGCTTTAATTATGGAATGTACGTATATACAGACATTAAGAGCTGTTTTGAAAGAGGAGTGAGTTTTACAAGCATTTCTTTAGGAAGCAGTGTGCACCGAGTACATCATCATCCTCATTATTATTCTATCATGCTATGATCCATCTTTCCGTCAAGAAGCTCATCTTGTTCTTCTTGATAGTCGTCTTGCTCGTTAATGTTTCACTCTGATGCAAAATGAACGACCCTAGTACCCATTTCGCTAAGAATGGTGAGAAATGTCAGTGTGTTCTTCGGTCAGAAATAGCTCTCAGAGTAAGAGTTCCTTCGGTCAGAAATAGCTCTCAGAGTAAGAGTTCCTTCGGTCAGAAATAGCTCTCAGAGTAAGAGTTCCTTTTACGTCCTATCGTCTGAGAGTCGCTTTTTCCAGAGAAAGCATCATTGCCATCGTCATGCCTTTTACTGAGCACCTGAAAACTCCTCCCTCTCGTCTGAGGCTTCTTCCTCACCCTTTCCTTTTCCTTCTCCAGCTCTTTCTCAAGCTTCTTCCTCTCCTTCTCTTCTTCCTTTTCTTTCCTCTCCTGCATCCTCCTCCTCCGCCTCCTCTCTTTAGAGCGCAGCTTCTCCTCCCCTTCACTGAAGTCCTGGATGACAATTTTGGGAATGGTGGATTTGGAAGGCGCGTCAGCCCGGAGCCGGTGAAACAGACCCTTGCGTTTGGGTTTGGGTTCGTCCGACTTGGATTGCGGCGCCGGGAGAGCTTGCGTTTCCGGTTCCTCCGGTGTGGAGCCCTGCGTTTGTGTTGGCTGTGTGGTGGTCTGATGCTCTTCTGCTTTTGTGGTTTGGGGCTCATGTTTAATGCTTTGTTGAGGTTCCTTGAACGTGTCCTCAGAGAGGATTGTGGGATATGAGGTGTGGGAGCTGGAGGACCTTCGAAGGCGGAGTTGAGGGTTTGGATTTGATCCAGAGGGAGTACGTGTTGCTACTGGATTTGACTCTGTTGTAATTTGTTTCTCGATTTCCACTTCCTCCTCCTTGTTGTCTGGTTGTGGAGCTTCTGGATTGCTAGAGCCACTGGTTCTATCCGGTTCTCCATGCTCAGGTGTGAGTATTTTGTTACCTTCCATGTTTTCTTCCTGTGTCTTATTGGAGTCCTGTGCTGGCTCAGATTCTGTTCCATGTTCCATCTCTATCTCGGGTTGACTGCAAGGTGAAGATACTACTGTTTCTGATTCTTCTTCATCTGCTAAGACATGATTGCTATTTCTCTTTTCTTCATCCAGGACACTTCCCTCTGTTTCTTCACCTGGTGAATTACTAATTCCTGCCTCCAGTTCGTTCTCTTCTGAACGCTCTCTCTCCCTTTCGTGCTCTTCCTGTGTCCTGTCCATATCTGTATTGATTCTGTTGCAGATTTCACCTTTCGTGTTATCTTCCCCTTGAACACAGGGTACGTCTTTCTCTACATCCTGCTGATCTTCCGGCGTTTGTACATCTGAATGCATTTCCTGTTCCTGTTGCTCATCAACATCTATATGACATAATTTAAGCTTCTCTTCTTCACTATTTGCTAGTTTTTCTTCATTCTGTATTTCCACTTCCTGTTCACTGCTGTTTGCCATTATTTCCGTTCCTTCTTTTATTTCCACTTCCTTTATATTTACTTCATTTATTTTTTCCTTCATTTCATTTTCTTCTAGTTTTTCCACTTCCTCTTCACTTACATTTTCCCTAATTTCATTTTCTTCTAGTTTTTCCACTTCCTCTTCACTTATATTTTCCCTAATTTCATTTTCTTCTAGTTTTTCCACTTCCTCTTCACTTACATTTTCCTTCATTTCATTTTCTTCTAGTTTTTCCACTTCCTCTTCACTTATATTTTCCTTAATTTCATTTTCTTCTAGTTTTTCCACTTCCTCTTCACTTATATTTGCCTTTATCTCATTTTCTTCCTGTATCTCCACTTCCTCTTCACTGCTGTTTCCCTTTATTTCCGTTGCTTCCTGTATCTCCACTTCTTGTTCACTGTTGTTTATTTGCATTTCCTTCTCCTGTTTAATGATGTTATCTACTGCTTCCACTTCAGCACTACCCAGATGTATTTCTTCTTGTTGTTTGTGGCTAATCTCCTCTATTTCCTCTTCCTGTTTACTACTATCTATTTCCTCTCCATCTTTACTATTTATTTCATTTTCCTGCTCCTGTTCACAAGAACAGATATGTATTTCCTTTTTTTGCGTGTCAGTATTTACCTCGACTTCCACTTCCTGTTGAGTGATATTCACTTCCTCTGTTTGTACGTCGAGGTTACGTTGTGCCTCCTCTTCAGGTTTAAATGTCTCATTTTCAATGCCCTCCTCCTGATTGCTTTTGTCTTCTTGTGTTTCCTCTTCAAGTTTGGTCCTTGCATTGTCCTCGTCCTGTATTTCTGATGGTTGTGATTCCTCTTGTTGTGTTTCAGCCTCCGGCTGGTCTTGATGTGTTGAAATTTCTTCACTCTGGTCATCTTCGTGAGTCTGTACTTTCTTTTCCTCATCATCCTGTAAACTGCTACCTGTTTGTAAATCATCTTCTTTCAGGCTGGAAGGCGGTCTCGTTCCTTCTCCACATTCACCATTGTCTGTGTGTGATGGGATGGGGGTGACAGCAACATCGTTCTCATCCTCCTCAAACACGGTGGCGCTGAGTTCCGATGATTCCGAACACGGCTGCGTTCCCGATATCCGCCGCGTGTTTGTGCTCGTGTTACCGTCTTTCCTTAACTCTGTCCCTAAATCCTGCGATGTCCTGTGTGTCTTGGACCGTAGCTCCCCGGCTACACCGCACACGCTCGCCCTCCTTTTCTCTTCATCGTCACTGTCTTGTTTTGACAACCCTCTACCCTCCCACTCCTCAGTCTCTGCTTTACTCCCTCTCTTCCTCCATTTTTTACGAAGGATTGCCGGAGAGAGAGACGATTGCGAACGCATCAGAGAAACACCCAGGGTTGCACTCTGTTTTCCCTTCTTTTCGTTCTCCTTCTCCCTTTCCTTCCCTTTCTCCCAAATCATATGGTATCCGTGGCAACGATCTCGAGGGTCGAAGGTCGAGCCAGGCCGCTCTTTTCTCCATTTCTGTAACTCCTTTTCAGTCTGTCGCTGGAGCTCCGCCACAGACAGGGGAACCGAACATACCTAAGATGAAAAAGAGAATGAGTCTTGAGTCTTTATTTATTTATTTATTTATTTTTATATTATACAGTGCCATGAAAAAGTTTTTGCCCCTTCCTGTATTTTATATATTTGTCACAAATAAATGATTCATATCATCAAACAAATTTTTATATAACCCGAGGATTCTCCAGGTAGGTCTAAACCTACCTGGCCCTATGTGAAATAGTAAGTGCCCCCCTTGCTAAATCATGAATGAACTGTGTTTTTTTGGAAAGCTGTGTTAAATTTCACTTGCCACACCCTGGCCTGATTACTGCCAGACCTGTTGAATCAAGAAATCAATTAACTAGAGTCTGTCTGACAAAGCAGACACTAGCACGCTAAAAGATTTTTTAAAAAATGCATAAAAGAAAGAAATTATTTTAAAAAAAGAAGTAATTGTCATGCAATTATTAAAAAAGGAGTAATTGTCAATAGTGGTTAATATACTAACTACTATTGGCTGCCGGAACTTGCCTGTCGATTTAGTGAAAAAAATTACACATAGACATACAGTCTTCCCATGAGGCTCTGGATCCATCATATTTTTATGTATTTTGTCTTGTATTTCCTGAGATCTGGCAACCCTCATCATAATTTGTCTTTTTCTCATTTTTAAGAAAACTAGTTTTACACTGATTGTTGATTTCCTGCTCTATTCTGCAGATATCCTATTAACAACATCTTTTCTCATGCACCTGATCATACGGTTAGTCCAGTTTGAGCCCTTGCAACAATCCAAATTACTCACCTCTTGAATAAAGGCGTCGGCTTGATCATGTTGGACATGCCCTTTAACTGACCGCAGCCTCTCCAGTGTCTCCATCTGGCCCTCACACTCTTTCCGATGTCTAGCCTCCCCTAAGCAACGTCGCACTAAAACCACGGCCACCTGAAATAGCACGCGTACACCTACAACACACACACACACACTAACATGAGTTTCACTTTGTATAATGCTATACTGTAGAGTCAAACCTGCATGAATCATCTCTCACCATTGCAGAAGAAGAGATCCCAGACACGGAGTAAAGTGTTGAAGGGAAGGTGCCGGCTATACAGGCACATCAGCCAGTCAGTGGCAAACATGAGAGGCTCCACCCCTTGTCTCTGCATGTGTTTGTATGCAGCCGGACACGTCCTTTTTAACACGCTAAAAAGAACTGCAGCATCGAACAAAACTCCTTCCTGTGGAGACAAAAAGGTCAAAGTGGAGCATAAAGACAATGACATTTTATCATCATGTGCATGGCGTCTTGATGTACAGTAAATCTGCCCTACCAGCAGGGGGCTGTAGTAACCAGGGAGGTAGAGTTCACTGATTTGTACCAGACACCAGAATGCTTCCTGAAATTGGACAAATTGGACAAATTTATAAGATTTATAACTGTATATTTTAAAAAATATATTATTTATTATAATTACTTATATTATGTATATACAGTAATTTTTATTATAGTCTTCTTAGTCTTATATTTATTTTGTACATACTTATTATTTCCTTATTATTAGTAGTAGTAGTAGGAGTAGTAGTATTTATTTATTTTTTTTTATCTGCACAGTCCGGAGTTTGTTGCAGTTGCATTTCACTACTGTTGTACTTGTACAACCATGTATGTGACAAATAAAATTCTTGAATCTTGAAGGTGTTGGGCCACCATGAACAGCCAGAATAGCTTCAGTGCACATGAAGGTTGGATCAACACTGATCTTTCTCCCTCAGGTGACGTTTTTATGAAAAGCGCTATTTAAAATGTCACTCCAACACGTTCAATTATGGCAAATCTATGACAATACTGATATCGTCAATTGGTGTTCAATGGGGTTGAGATCTGCAGTACTTAATGTGGTAGCCGTAGCCTTGATGCCCTGTGGATGTGGACAGAGTTGTCCTGCCAGGGTCCTCTCCCATCAAGATAGTGATCATTCATAATAACTATGCAAACTAATACCGTATTTGCAAAAAGGCATAAAAGCAAAAATAAATGCACCCCACATCAAACCATTACTGTATCATTTCTATTAATTTGTCACCAATCTACTGTCTAGGTATCTGGTTAATCTTCAATTAGGTTATATGTCCATGTTAGTGACTGCACATATGTACCTCCATGGGCATGTTCATCAGGAGCACTGCTGCCACAGGACCCTGCGCCTGGCAGTACCCCTCGTCGGGCCGAAACTGTGTGTACGCCTTCAGAACCTGCAACAAGCCCTGCTGACTTCTCAGACCAAAAGTAAAATAATTTTTTTTTATTAGATTGGTTACTGAAAAAAAATCTGACAAAACTGTAAAGATGTCTGAGCTGATAAGTACTGTACCCCTAGATCAGCGACCGTTAAATCAAGTAAGAATCATTTCAACTGAAACTTACTCACATCGTTTTCTCACTTCCCTAATAAGTTTCTTCGAACAATTCAGTAGTCGTAAATCATTAGGATGGTAAAAGGTAGCTTGAAGGAGAAGGACAGAGAATAAGGGCGCTGTTACCCAGGACTGTCTTTGGATTGAAACATTTCGTGGAAGGGAAACTGCCTGTCCGTGTCTCGCGTGATGACATCGATCCAGCTTTGCTGACCCGGGGACGTCTCCAAAGTCTTACAGAGAGAAGCAGACAGAGGAATAAAGCACAAACTTGAGAACAGGAATTCAATCAATAGCTGCTTTTTACTAGATGCTGTTGTCTAAACTAGAACCATTTCAGTTGTTTCTGTGCTGAAACACAGCCCAAGACTGGCAAAGCTGGTTTGATTCCAGGACCAACATTTAATGACATCAGCGACCTAAAGATGTAAGTTGCTCAATTTTGGTTTATTACAATACAGAAATTTGGCTTTCATCTGCAACAAGCTGAAGAACCTAAATGGTTCCCCAGGCTAATGGGGGTTCTATGTGTTCTATCGTATGTAGAACCTTTAAAGCTACCTCCAAGGAGATCCATCAACCAGCGAGGATCAACAACATATACAAACTCATGATTATCTACTGTATATCCTCACCAACTGAGGTTTCTTTGGGTTCTCCAGGTACCTCTCACCTACCATGCTCACTGTGGAATGGTGAATTTAGATTTGTCCTAAGTGTGTGTATGAGTGTGTGAGTGTGTGCCCTGCGATGGACTGGCACCCTGTCCAGGGTGTACCCTGCTGTGTGGCCTGGGATAAGCTTCAGGCCCATCTTGACCCTGTATACAGGATAAAGCGGTATAGACAATGAGTAAGAGTGAGTGAGTGTAGGAAAATTTAAATCAGCATGATGTGTGGGCTGACCTCCGTAATGTAATGATCATGTCGCAGGTTTTTTCCAGAATAATGATAAAACAAATACATGTCTGGAAAGATGTACAGATACACAATGATTACTGCAACTTTATTGCGTATACATTTTCACAAACAGTTTCACTCACTTGGTAGAGATCTTTGTTATTATCTTTCCTCTGTTTCGCTCCACACAGCAAAGGCCAGCACCGGGACCTGACAGACGCCGGGATGCCCTTCTGACACTGTGCTTTGATCTAGAATCAAAAGAAAAAAATAAATGATGATGATGATTGTGATGAAATATTGACCATTTCTGACTTTTTTTTCCCCACAACCATACCTTACTGTGTTTCTTCTCTAGCACCTGATCCCACTGGCTCATCAGGGTGATCCATTTCATTTCTCGATGTCTCACCAGCTCGGGAGAGGGGTCATCACTGTAAATAATATGTAAATAATATCATGGTAAGGTCTAGGTATGCTTATTGGTACTCTTTCTGGTATCAGTAAAAAAAAAAAAGTAAATGCCTTTGGGTAGGGAAGGTCTGACAGAGTTCATAATTGTTCATTAACTACACTAGGTGACATGCAGTATACTGTATTGCCCAAAATCTTATCTAGACAAATTGATCTCCTTAGTTTAAAGAAAAAGGTGCACATGCATGTAACTGCAGGCCTTTCTTCCACAATCAATCTAACCACATAAGTAGTCTCCTTTACACAAAACAAATCGATGACACTAATGACATTACTGACAAATCTATGACAGCAATGACAGCGATAAATATATAACAATAGCAACAATGCTGAACAATATATAACGCTAATAACAATACTGATAATTCTATGGCAATATCAACATTACTGCTAAATCTATGACAAATCTGACATTATTGACAAACCATGGTCACATTACTGACATAAACATATACAATTATAATGACCATACTGACAGATCTATAAAAATACTGACATTATGAAAAAATGTAGGAAAATAATGAAATTGCTGACAAATTTATGAGAAATCCGACATCACTGACATCCCTATGACAATACTGCCACTATGGCAAATATATGGCAATATTGAAATTACTGATAAATCTATGGAAATACAGACATTATGGCAAATCTCTGTTAATAATGAAATTACTGATAAATCTATGACACAACAACATTAATGACAAATCTATGGAAATATTATCATTATCAATATTAACGTTATTGACATAATTCTACAATAATACTGTCAATACTGACATTATAATAAATGTAGGTAAATAATGAATTTGCAGACAAATTTATGAGAAATCCACCATCACTGACATCCCTGTCACACTATTAATATTATAGCAAATGTATACCAATGCTGACATTATGATAAATCTAAGATAATACAGGCACTATGACAAATCTACGATTATACTGACATTGCCGACAAATCTCTGGTAATAATGAAATTGCTGATAAACCTATAACACAAATGACATTACTGACAAATCCATGACACTACTATTGTTACAGTATAAGAAATCTATGACACTAGCAATAATACTGCTAAATCTATGGCAATATTGATATTATAGATTTATTTATAACAACAATGGCATTATTAACAAACCTGTAACCATTGTTATACAAATTATACAACAATTCTGACTGTACTGACCATCCAATCCATAGATTTGTCATTGCTGACATCACTGACATCCCAATGACAATTCTGACATTATGAGAAATCTAAGACAATGCACTTAGGGAAAATATATGAAAATAACGAAATCACTGACAAATCCATGACAATACTGACATTATGGCTAATCTCGGGTAATGATGAAATTACTGATGACACAAATGACATTAATGACAAATTCATGACAATACTATAAAAAAAAACAGTACATTATAGCCAATTTCTTGATGATATTTCACTCTGTTCTGTTTTCTTTTTTAAAGGAGCACCGATTATATTTAAGATTGCGAAGTATAAAAAAATGAACATATTTAAACATATGAATTAAAATGCATTGACGGTAATATCAGTTAGATAATACAGCAATATGTTCTACTGCACACATATACACTATGTACATATTTATATCTAAAAATACACAGTGCAAAGGTTTGTACTCCCTAGTCAACCTAAGTTGAAAGTAAACGGGATGCTTGTTTAAAAAGCGACCTTAGCTACTTATGGATATTTAAATGGGCCACGTTCATTTAATTTAACAAAATCTTTCTAACTTACTGCTCAACTCCTGAAATATTTCAGCCTGACAAACTGAGAGGTCTGCAAACATTTGCACTCACCTATACAATATATGGGTCAATGTACCATAAGGTATGTTATAAGGCGATATATTTCCGCTGCATGAGGGCCATCGTTACAGTTGTACATACATGTGGGTGCTCACTCTCCAAAAAAACAACAACTGTGCATTACATCTGCCCTAACTGAAGTATTGTTCTTTGTCCAGAACATTGCAAAAGACAGCCTTTAAATATATGCCTGGGAGATTTTGTCGAGTACAAAGCACAACTGTCATAATAAACACCATAACGCACACATATACACACACACACAACAGGAAACCACACTCTGACAAGGCCAATATCACCATGGTAATGCGGCAGGATGTTGAGAGCAACAGGGAAAGTAATTGCAGGTGACAGTTGAGAATAAGTTAACAAAAATGACATACTATACATACTATACACTGAACACACAGCTCATACACAGCGTGAGTGTGTGTGTGCATGTGCGTGTGTATGTGCGTGTTTTTTAACACTGGCCTGTCGTTATTCGTGTCTCCGTTAACTAGGAGGAATCCGTAACGGTCTGTTTTAGCCTCAGAGGAGACGGAGGTGCTCTCTCCGTCTTCTCTCTGGTCCGAACAGACAGACATCACCTGATAGAAAGAGAGAGAGAGACACAGAGAGAGAGACAGAGAGAGACAGTGAGAGGCATTTCTACTTACAACTTAGAAAATAATCAACTTTAACTGTTTCGGGGTTTTTTTTGCATCAAAGTGATGACCGAGCTCTTTCGACACACCTTAACCTCACATCCTGTGCATCGTTTCTCTTGCTCATGTTTGCGTTATTGTGTGAGTTGTACAGCCTGGATTTTCAGGAAATTGAATCTTAAAAAGGAAAAGTGTGAGAAGACGATATAAAGTATTTAACTTACCTTCTGATGTACTGTTTAACTGTAAGGTGCAATTGTGCTGCTATGGGAGGGAAGACAGAACTGAAAAAACACTTCCGCTGTAAGTGTTACGTGTGTGTGAATGTGAGTGTGTGTGTGTGTGTGTGTGTGTGTGTGTGCGAATGTCTGTGTTTGTGCACATGCTTCAGGAAAGCTCACAAACAAGTGTTGATTAAAAGGATTTTTAAAAAAAAGAGACTAAACTAAAGCTAGAAGGTTTAATCTGTGATGGGATTGGTAATCCCCAGAAAGAAAGATTTAAACCTTGTAGAGAGTGATTAAGATTAAGACTAATATTAGGATTAAATGTGTAAAATGTGTATTGGGTTCAAGAGCAAACAAGTCTTTGAACAATTTTTGAATTTTTCCATCTGAGATTATTTCAAATCTCATTAAGATCGTTTTTAGTTTTTGACGTACCTACGTAAATCTTTGTCTGTTTCTCTGTTTTTGATTGTGATGTCTGAGGTACGAGGTTTTGTGGCTGCTCTACACTTCCTGACACACAAACCAAGAATGTAATAAACATCTGTGACTTGCATCTTCAATCACCATATTATCTCTCTGTTACTCTAATGCAGCTTTAAGACAATAGTTTATTTTTATTAAGACTAGGAGGCATGCTTGCACATCAGGTTTGCCTTGCCAGGGTTCTCGGTTCGAACCTGCGCTCGGGGTACTGGCCTTGTGCAGTTTCACATGTTCTCGTCATGTCTGTGTGGGTTTCTGGTTTCCCTCTTAGCTATCAAAAATATACCAGTAAGGGGAAGCGCTGTGTTAAATCATACATAGATGTCAAGAAGTCGGTGCTTTTTGCCATTTCATAAGATGATGTGCCTGCCCAGGTGTGTTTCCACCTTACATCCAGCCTTAAATGCTGTAGCTGATACAGAATCGAAAAGAAAGAAATGAAAGCAAAGCCTACCAGATTCCACAAAGACGAACCATTTTACATAATATTGGCCTATCTATATAAATAAAAGAAAGGTTATGTCTGTACATTGACCAGAATTTGGTCTTTCAATGATATCTTTACGTTTCATACATTCATAGACAGAAACTTTTCCGTCTGTATGTCTGTATGTCTGTCCAGCCAGATTTTGTCACAGCATCACACAAAACTGTCTAGACAGGGCCTTCGAGTGGCACAGTTGTAATGTGCTCGCCCTATCATCCGGAGATCGCGAGTTCGAACCCCGGGTGATGCTGTAACCTCTCACAGCCGGAGGTCTAGGGAGAGCTGATTGGTCGAGCTCTCTCACAGGGGAGGGACGAGAGGTACTTGGGGCTCCCACATTATTGACGGCTCTACAGCCAATCAGGGGCGTCTGTGAGCTCACGCAAGCAGAGGGAGCGGATAGCGCTGACCTCCGAGAGTGTTACGCAGTTCGAAAAGATGCGGTCGGTGACGTCACGTGGGTCGGAGGAAACACGTGATAGTCTGCGGCCCACCCGACTGATTGATAGTAGAAGCTTGATGTGGGAGCCCCCTAGTGACGGGGAGGAATTGGATATGACTAAATTCTGGGAGAAAATCGTGGAAAAATCCAAAAAATTAAGAAAAAAAAAACTGTATAGACAGAATTTAATGAGACTTTTGCAGTACTTAGATATCTGCGTGCACTATTTAACGTGCACTATAAGTGAAATAAAAATTTTGAGTAAAAACGATGTTGTTAACAGTTATGTGCCGGATTTAGTAATCTACTTTAAAACAAGCTACTAATGCGCTACTGTCTCAATGTAAACAAACACCTGCTCCAGTAGATATTAATTATTTTAAAAATAAACTGACATTTTTTACTGCTGAAATAATAGCAGTGAAGTGGTATAAGTGAATTTTAACGTGCTGGAGTCATTTTAAGACAAAACATAATATCTATCCAATCTACGTTCTCAATTTCTCAGGACGGCAGCTTGAAATGTGCCGATCATGTGATTTTTACATGCATTGCATAATTTTGCATAAATTAATCTTATTCTAACTCTTAAATTAATATAAATTAATATTTCCGGTTCCATCTCTACATCATAATTCACACACAATTCCATTTAATGTCTGTATTGTGTTTATTTCACCCTTCCACAATATGAAAAAAACTGTTTAATTTGTCATATTTTATGTGCATATGCAAATCTCAAAGGAAAATAAGCTGACTACATCTTCAAAAAGTTGACCTGCTGACCGGCAGTTATCCGTTTGCTTTGTAGAGTCGTATTTTTGTTTTTTGCTTTTCAATATTTCATTATTTTCAAATAATTCCAAAGTGAATTCTATAAATACAGTGTATTAGTGATCAAAATTCATCTCTCTGTCTGTCTGTCTGTCTGTCTGTCTAGTATAAGGTCCGGGATTTAGTTTTCTATACTGAAATATATCCTCTATGAACAGCGTGGTTATATCATCTCCCCAGGCACCAGTTTGGACATGCTAATCCATTTAGGGTTATATAAAATTATCATCTGTTTCACATACACAAGACTACATTACCAATGTACAAATCTTGTCCTGATTTTCATTTGCAGGAATCAGAGTGCAAGAGATAAAAAAAAATCCTGCATTGTTTTCTGGTCAGGTAGACTGTATACAGTATTGCTTAAACTTTCGTCATACAGTAAATGTGTGTGACACTACACTGGGTGTATGCTATGTTAAAACACTCATGGCTAAAGTGGTTTGATGTTACACAACAGGAATTGTTGACTATTTTGCATTAAAAGCCCGTCCTGACGCCCATCCAACATTTTTGTTATAGAACATAGAATATTTTGGTATAGTTACATGTAGAACCAACCATCTGTGATATTTTCTTTGGTGCACATTTATTAGAAGGTTGCTTATATGACAAGACAAAATTAAGACAGGTTTTTGTTTTTTTGTTTTTTTTATTGTTGTTGTTTTTATAATCTTTATTTCCGATTCACACACTACATAGAAACTAAAAAGCATTTAAGAACGGAACTTGTGAGAGGGGAAGGAGAACATGTGCCACAATATAGTACACTCGCCGGCCACTTCATTAGATACGCCTTTGTAAGCATCTCACTCACTCATCGTCTATACCGCTTTATCCTGTATACAGGGTCGTGTGGGGCCTGGAACCTATGCCACACAAGGTGGGGTACACACTGGACAGGGTGCCAATCCATCACAGAGCACACACACATACACACAGTCACACTCTCATTCACACACTATGGGCAATTTGGGAACGAGAATTAGCCTTTCCTCCGTAAGAGGAAACCGGAGTACCTGGAGGAAACCCACCAAGCACGGGGAGAACATGCAAGCTCCATGCACACAGAGACAGGAATCGAGTCTGGCCGGGAATCGAACCCGGACGGTGCAAGGTGACAGTGCTAACCACTATACCACCATGCCACCTCCTTTGTAAGCATATTTTAGTAAAATATACTTGTGTATGCAGGAACGTAACAATATGATAATATTAATAAATATTATAAATCTTAGTGAAATCATATAGAAGCAGGTAGAGAGTATGACAGGTGATAAAACATAAACAGTAAAGGGATGGGTAGTGATACTCAGTGTACAGTGTGTACCCAAAGTACATGGGAAAAAAACCTAGAGTGACCCAGACATGAACTGTACTTATTTTATAATTAGCTGTCATGTGTATGATAAATAGACAAGATAAAGTGCCAGGTGGCGGACCCGACAGAGACACGAGCATAAGATAAGGCGCCAGGTGCCGGACTTGGCAGAGACACGAGCACACTTAATGAAGGATTGAAACATGTGTTGGATACACGTGCACCTGCAGTCGCGCACACATGTCTAAGTGAGAATATAGACAAATAACCAAGACACACGATCAGACACACGATATATATATATATATATATATATATATGTGTGTGTATCGCATGGAATTCAATTACACTCTCATAAGAGTGTTTTTAAAAATGTACAACGCCATCTGTTGAATTTTGAAATATTTCTAATATTTTTTTTTATGATATGAGGGCGTTTTTCAGTTAGCATATCTTCTCTTCCTGTGGATCCACAGCGATGAAACGAAGCCTATATGTTGCCTCAAGCTCGGCCAAATACATTTGTGAAAACCCCATTAAAATTCGTTTAGTAGTTTTTAAGTGATGCGTGCACAAACAAAACAGACATCTTTAATGTGCCTTATGACTCATCACCCCAAATTAATTTTTCACAAATATCTTCAATGTTCAGACACACTAACTTTATAGTTTTTATTAATAATAAAATTTAAAAATATTTTATTTTTATGATTTTTTCATAAAAGCGTGTCACAGGCGTTCCTCGTCTGCTGTAACAACAGGCACTTAGGTAGGTACTTCAGGTTAAACTCAAAGCTACTGAAACCCCAGACCTGACTGCAGAGTGTCTACAGTGACAGCACATACGACAGGTTGGAGTAAAGGCTGTGGAAACATTGGAGCAGTGTGAGAAGCGGCAGTGAGTTCACCACACACTCCATTCGCAGGTGATGGTAGCACGCGGGTGTCCGGATCTGCACGCAGGCGGAGACTGCAGGTACCCTCTAGTATATATATATAGCAGGAGTCCCATCATGTGTAACAGTAGGCAGTGTCATCATCACCTTTTATGTCATATTGTGAGGTAATAATTTATCTGCCAAATCATTGGGGCAGAGTGAGGAGCGCCAGAGAGATGACCGCACACTCCATTCTTAGGCATCAGGATCAGCACGCAGGCAGAGCCGCGTGTTCCCTCTACTGTGTATGTATGTATGTATGTATTATGTACTGTATGTATATTATGCATTTCCAAATATGGTTGAAAGTCGTGCTTAGTCGCGTGACTACCGCTCATTATGATTCTTGAGGAAGAAAAGACAGACAGACGCAAAATAAAAGATTCTGCAAACAACTGACATAAAGTGGCAACAAATATTTCTATTTTTTAGTTGTATTTTCTACAGTACATTTCTTCATTGCACATTGCACATTCCATACTTAATACAGATTATTTGTTTTTAGTCTTACATTTTCACATATTTATTATTATCGCATACATGTTTCATTTCTATTTAATTTTATTGTAACAAGTAGATTACATTTAGATTTTAGAATTTAAAATTTACATAAATTAAGATTTAGTCGATTTTATATTTTTTATTCTTTCCTATTAGCAGTTATGCCTCCTTACTTACTTTTTCTTTTCAAGGTCACAAACAGTCGTGTAAGCATTTCACTGTATGTGCCACTATGTATGTGCCAAATAAAATTTGAATTTGAATTTGCACACAGTTAAAAAGTTCAGAAACAAAAATATGACTGCATAGTTTAGCATATGCACAGCTGACGAAGATGCAAACAGGCAATGGCAGTATGACATCATCTGGTGACTTGTAGCATTAGCATTGGCATTAGCATATAGACTTCTCCCTGAAACCTGCTGGCAGCAACACTGATAACAACAATAATTTAACAGAGAAGTGAAAATGCAAAGGTTCGGTGCACTATAAGCACTGGCCACGGGGCGGCGATATAAATGCATTTGCCCCCCTCCTTACCTTTCTCCCTCCCTCCCTCCAGCTTGGAGCTGTCACGTGGCGAGGGCGGAAGCGTTTATGTGACCGGCGCGCGCTGAATCCCGCGCGTGCGCTGCCATTTGCTCTTTTCTTCATATCGCGTCGCGCGGAGCACAAAGTGCTAAGATGTAAGAGAGGTTTTTTAAGTGGTTTCTATTTTTTCCTAGACATTTTGAAATTTAATACACCAAATATAATGTTTATCATATTAGCCGGGACCCTATCTAACTCTAATGGCGTGTTTTATATTTAAGTGGCGTGCTTGTATTTGTTAAAATGCATGGCTAGGCGTTGTGTGCGTTAGAGCTGCTAGCATGGCGTTAGCATGGATGTAGCGTAGCCGCCGTTTAGCACGTTGGGAAAATGTATTATTTTTTATAATTTTAGGTTGGTTGTTAAGTCGTAA
This sequence comes from Platyallabes tihoni, assembly GCA_030068045.1. Lineage (NCBI taxonomy): Eukaryota > Metazoa > Chordata > Actinopteri > Siluriformes > Clariidae > Platyallabes > Platyallabes tihoni. Next base: position 6,700,176 of record JAQQZS010000002.1, read on the forward strand.
TTTTTATAGTTTTAATCTGATATATTTAGCGATTTGGGTCTTTTAGGACAATCAGAAGTGTTCAGGGCCTGGCGTGTGTGTGTTTTTCAGGGCAGAGCCCGTTAGCGTTAGCATTAATGTTAGCATGATTAGCGCGTTAGCATCGGGGAAGCGGGTTTTGTTCCAGTTGAAACTAGAAAAGTGCGGGGAAAGCCTCGTCGTCAGCCTGATCGCTCTGTACAGCATTCAGGCTTGATTTTAGATGAAGATGGAAGATTTCACTGAGGGCCTGTAAAAAATCATCCTGCGTGTTTTCTGACTTTAACACGCATTTCTGTAATAGTTTGTGAGGGAGAGTGTGTGTGGTGCCCTGTGCGCCTTTTAGTCCATGCTGTTTTTGTAATCTTGGGGCTTTTTAGAACGGTTTGTGTGTGAGAATTTGCAGTTCCTGTCCATTTTGTTTGCCCTTCGTAACCATCCCGCCATCTCTCTCACACACACACTCTCTCTCTCTCTCTCTCTCTCTCCCCAGAGTCCCGCTGCTGAGTCACAGTTTAACACACTCAACCATGGCAGAGAACGACCCACAAGTTCAGTTTAAGGTAAACCTGGCATTTTTTTTCTTGCCACTCCTGCACTATTATGATATAATAGTCAGCTTGTGCAAAGTGAAGGGGGAAAAAACTTGACTTGTGCATCTCAGAGTAAAGCTTCCTGTCAGAGATCTAGAATTTTTCTTTTGTTGTCTTGGTGTGAGTAAAGATGCTCAAAACCTTTTCTGCAGTTTGCATAGCAGATTCACTCTTGCAACAAAGGGCTATCGTAGCTTATAAGGGTAAAATCAAGGCAGGATCGTTCCTGCTTGGAAAATCTCGGTTCCTATGGCATGGATGACCTGGAAATAAAGTTTTCATTCTCTTCACCAAGTCATAACATGCAGCACTCTGATTTCCAACTTCATACCTTCATTTCCATGCTGTGTAACACAAGTATATCTGTATTATAAATAAACGTTTATTCTGTTTGCAGCTGGTTCTTGTAGGAGACGGAGGCACGGGGAAGACCACCTTTGTGAAGAGACACTTGACAGGAGAGTTTGAAAAGAAATATGTTGGTACGTGAGTAAAATGTCACTAAGTTTGTCTTGAACAAGTGCATTGTATGTGCACAAAAGCTACTTGCATTGTGTTAAGTTAACTTTTTAAGAAAATGCCTTTGTTGCTAACCTAGATCCTGTTTTCCTGCAGCTACTCTGGGTGTTGAAGTGCATCCCTTGGTCTTCCACACTAACAGAGGCGCTATCAAATATAACGTGTGGGACACAGCCGGACAGGAGAAGTTCGGAGGCCTGCGAGACGGATACTACATTCAAGGTATGGTTCGGGTTCTTCTATCGAGTGATGAGTGTTCGGGTATGTGTGCCGTATAAAGCTAATCTTGTTCTTCGTCTTCAGCTCAGTGTGCGATCATCATGTTCGACGTGACCTCTCGAGTGACTTATAAGAATGTTCCCAACTGGCATCGTGACCTGGTGCGCGTGTGCGAGAACATTCCCATAGTGCTGTGCGGCAACAAAGTGGACATCAAGGACAGGAAGGTGAAAGCTAAGAGCATCGTGTTCCATCGCAAGAAGAACTTACAGGTATAGGATGTGCTGCATTGGTTTCTTTCTTCACTGTACGTATTGGGTGTAGTTCTTAAGTATCATGTTTCCTGTTTCAGTACTACGACATTTCCGCCAAGAGTAATTATAACTTCGAGAAGCCCTTCCTGTGGCTTGCACGAAAGCTGATCGGAGATCCCAACTTGGAGTTTGTCGAGATGCCTGCCCTTGCCCCACCTGAAATCGCCATGGACCCATCACTTGCTGCACAGTACGAGCATGACCTGAAAGTAAGTGCACCTTTCTGAAATTGTACCGTGCGTGTGTAATATATATATATTACACACACAGTACGTTTTGGAACCTTTTTGAGTATGATTCACTTTAACAATAATATAATACTTTAACTCGTTTTCATTTGTCCTGTCATTTTAGGTGGCATCAGAAACAGCTCTCCCAGACGAGGATGACGACCTCTAACCTGTTACCCTTTGACCTTTTTTTTTTTTTTTTTGGGGGGGGGGGGGGGGGGGGGGGGGGGGGGGGGGGGGGGGGGGGGGGGGGGTTGCTGGGTTTCCTCAGCAAACGGAGTTTGCCGCTCCCCCTCCCTTCCCAATTTTCCTTTTACTGTAAAACCGCCCCCCCGCCCACCCCTTGCGCAGATTTTTATTTTTCAAATTGTTTTGTTCTGTGTCAGACTGAATAAACAGTGAAGTGATCTACTTGTAGACATGCTTACATTGACTTCACCATTCACACTCACTCTAGGACACGTTTGTGTTCACTTACAGAAATGCGCATATACTCAGTGTGAGATCGAGTGTCCCAGTGCTTACTCTCCCTTTCTGTGTGGCTCTAAGCACTTAGAGATCTTTGAATAAAAACATTCTCAGTAGATCTTTTGGCTGGACTTTTTGTTTGTTTTTATTTAAAGAAATGTTAAACCTTTTTTATTTTTTTTATTTTTTTTTTTTTATTTCTCCCCTTTGATTTTATAGACACTGTAATAACAGCTGCTTGTCAATTGTTATTTTTAGGCTCATGGTTTAATTATATGTTGGGATATAGTTCATCTGCAAAACTGCCTAGTAACGGATGTTTTATTGGAGTTCATAATTATTTAAGGCTTTGTAACAGTAACCATGGAGCTTACGCAAATCAAATTTGCATACCTGTGACATGGATTCTGTATATAGGTTTAGGAGCATTTGAGGAATACTGACATTTTTATTTAATATTTTTCCTCTTTTGAATACTGTACTCTTGTCAACCAGCATAGTGGTGGGTAGCTCACCAGTTAACTGTTCTGTGCTAAATGTGAGGATAACTACCTTTTTAAGTATGTGCTTGAAATGTGTTCTAACAGCCAGTAAACCCTTTTGGATTAAAGTCACCAAATGTTCTTAAAGAATTAACAAAAAAACAGTTACAGAAAAGGAAGTACATGATCCAACCAGCACCACAGTAATATTTAAACTTTATCTCTAAGAAAACTGGTGTCTGATTTCATTCATTCTGCTATGCCAGTGTTTTTAAGTGAAAAACTTGGGATGTTTTCTTTTGCAGGCTGCTTATTCTGATTTTGTTAAGTGCAGTGAAGGTGTGTGTTTGGCAGTAGAACCATGACTTACCTGATTGGCAACTTATTTGACTTCTTTTCTGATGAGTCAGATGATAAAATTTATATTTTGAAACCAATTAAAATGTCTTGCTGGGTATAAAAGCTTGTTCCTGACATTTAGAGAGGAAATTTCTTAATTATTTTCCCTCCTTTTTTGCAGAAGCATTGACTTTAAAAATAACTTCAAAACTTAAATTATTAAAAGTTTTGATGTTAAAGTCAAAACTTTTTTGACATGCTGACAATTTTTTTTTCACACATTTATCATTTCAATTATCCATCTACATAAGCTTTTCAGTTACTGAATAAAAACAGTTAGTGGTCTAATTCAGAGGCTGGTGTAGTCTCTTGTCTCATTTTGAGAGTATCTGTACAAATCCTTCTGTATGAACAGGTTCTCCCGTATTGCATTCTCACCACTGGCTCTGTGTAGTATTAAAGCCACAAAATCTGCATCAAGCCTCCATCAATGTGTGGCTCTGTTTCTGGTACCGAGGTGGTATAGACTGAACTGCCCCTGGCTACAAGAACAGCTACATACTGTAGAAGTATAGCTGTAATATTGTATAGCCAGTATCGGCATGTGGATGAACCTAGGTTACTTGCCTTGTTAAATGGCAATACTGTTGAAGAAATCAGGAATTCCTTTACAATTTGGCATTTTGGATGTCTTGACATCATGCTGACCAGATTTAGTTTGATCTGATGAGGACACTTAAAAGTTTAAATTGTGTCAAAAATCCAAAATGGCCACCTTCCCATTGGGTGGAGTTAAGGTGGAAATATACTTGCCGTTAAACCATGTGTAGTCAATGAACTTATTTGTTCACATACTGTACTTGACCATTTTACACATGTTACCAGAGGATTCCAATAGGGGCACACTGGAGATCAGACAGTTTTGGATGAAGTAAACAAACATTGAGGAGCTTAGTTCCCATGTCGCTTTTTAAAATAGTGACCACAGTACTGTGGTTAAGATACATCATTCAGATAGAGGTAATTGCAGACCTGGTCACACAGCATCCACCAATTTTTGTCGGGCCGGCTGACTTCACTGTCCCCACTGTTTATATCATGTTAACTGAGGATGTGCATAAGCTATGCACATAATGACTACGCAAGGCAGCCATCAGGCACGTGCAAAATTCTGAGGAGAACCATTCATTCATTCATTCATTGTCCATACCATTTACCACATGTAGGGTTGCAGAGGGATCTCAGGACACAAGGCAGGGAACACCCTGGACAAGGTTCCAATCCATCACAGAGGACAGACACACACACTTACACACCATTTGTACACTACAGGCAAACTGTAAACAATCAGCCTAGACTGCATGTCTTTGGATTGTCCAGGAAACCTAAGTACCCTGGGGAAACCCACCAAGTACAGGGAGAACATGTAAACTCCATGCACATAGACACCAGATACAAGATTTGAGCCCTTTACCCTAATGGTGTGTCAACAGTGGTGATCAATAAGCCATGATGCCCTCTCAAGTTGACCCAAATGCCCACCAAATTTGGTGTGTGTAGATGAAACATGAATAAGAAAAATGTCTGATTAATTCTTCATCTTTTAATGAAAATGACAAGCACCTCAGAAATGACCCAGGTATTAGATAAAAATATCTAAAAGCCTGAATGTCCTTTGTACCATGTGTGCTTGGACTCTTAAAATCCAGGACTTAACAGGACGTAGCGTTACATTATTACCAGATCACAATCACGATCAGTGTCTATTAGCATAATAATAATAATAATAATGCATTTTATTTAAATAAAAAACTAATGATGATTCAAAAGGAGACTTAAGTGGAGATTTGAGTGCAGCCTTACATCATGTAGGATAAGCGCTTCTGAATAAATGGGTCTTAGAGTGAGATGTGAATTTGGTTGGAGAATCTGTTACAGATTCTTTCGGGAAGAGACGTGAAGCAGTACGTCTAAAGGCTCTAGAGAGCAGCAGCCAAAATGTGCCCTGACACACTGCAAAAAATAGTTCAGGGATCATTAGAGAAACATGACGGTTTAAGGTCTTGACTTTGGCTCCAAAGTCCCCAGATCTCAACCTAATCAAGATTTTATAGGAAACAATCAAAGGAAACAATTCAGATCCATGAAGGCCACATTTTACAACTTAAAGGACTTGCTGCGAACGTCTTGGTACCGGATACCACAGCACACCTTTGGAGATCTTGTGGAGTCCATGCCGCGATGGGTCGGAACTGTTCAGGCAGCACAGACTTAAGGTTTTAATGTCATGGCTAATTGCTGTAAATGTAAATGTAAAATGGTGTGAGCATTGTGGCCACAAGGGGGCGAAATCCCCTTAAAACCATCTCAGAAATGTAATGGTTCTGCTTTTACATCTATCAACTGGCTGTTACAGTAAACATCAATTACAGTATTTAATTTACTCTGACCATGCATTAAAATAAAGTAAGCACAAATATCAATAATAAATACGTTTAAATTGTGTAAACATTTGCACACAAGATATTTGTAATTGCTTCTGTATATACATTACTATTTAATATAAAGTTCTTTCGTTCTTTAGTTTAAAGTTTATAAACATAAAGTTATGTTATATTTAAGTGAATAAAAATTAAAAATTAAATGATTGGAGTACAATTTATCTTTCCTAACTTGTAGACCCTTTAACAAGGTGTAAAAGCATTGTTTATTTATTTATTTATTTATTTGAGCAATGGCTGTATTTTCTCTTGTATTGTATTAACAGAGTTGAGTTTTGGTTAATCATCATCCATGTTAATGGCATAAAGACAAATTAAGGTAAAATTGAATTCATTGAATTAATCAATTACACTTATGTAAATGTACTTTTTATAATCAGTTATCTTCTATACTGCTTTATCCTCTGTACAGGGTCACGGGGGGCCTGGAGCCTAGGGGAGAGTCAGGGCACGAGGCAGGGTGCCAATATGTCGCAGGGCACACCCAAACTCACTCATTAACACACACACACACATGTGCGTTACAAACAATTTGAGAACACCAATAAACCCCACATGTCTTTGGACTGTGGGAAGAAAACTGGAGTACCCAGAGGAAACCCACCAAGCACGGGGAGAACATACAAACTCACAGACCCAAGAGGGGAATCAAACCCAGACCCTGGAGGTGCAAGGCCACAGTGCTAACAATTAGGCCACCATGCAGCCTACAAAGGAATTCACGATTATCAGGAAACTCAAATGATACAACTTCCTCTTGAACCATTAGAGTATTACCTCCTTATGACCATATTAGTAAATGTAGTATGAGTTTGACAAAAGTTATAGTCCACTTTACTGTAAGATTTTAAGAACTACCCACTCATATTAATTAACCTGTCTGATATTCATCTGAAGTTAATTATCCAGCCCTCAAACAAACAAAAAACAAACAGGGGTTTAAATAACACTGTTGAAGAAATAGGTGGACTTAAATGTGGTTACAGAGACCGATGTCAAACTGCCTCCGTCTCAGGTCAGTTAATAATTAGAAATGATTAACTTGCTAATCCGACTAATGACTGTATGACGTATTTAATTGACCTGAGAAGCGTCTGTTTTGATGACAGTCTAATTTGTCACATAAAATAAGCTTTAGTTCTTCTTTTATGGTAACTACATAAGATGTGGACAGGTTTTCTTCTGGTTGGTTACATCACACAACACTCACACCATAATAAAGTTATGTAATGGCGTTATTTACTGCATGATCCAAGATGTACAATAAACCAGGTTTATCTGTTCACTCACTGTTGGAGGGGAAAGCGTGTGAGAGAGAGAGAGAGAGAGAGAGAGAGAGGAATTATGTGTCAGTAGTTCCAACACAAACACACACACAAAGTAGTTTCAACACACACAGGGAGAGAATTTATGAACTGTGTCAGTAGATCCAACACACACACACGCACACATACAGAAATCATGAATTATGTGTTAATAGTTCCAACACACACACACACAGAAATCAGGAATTATGTGTTAATATTTCCAACACACACACACACACACACACACACAGAAATCAGGAATTATGTTAGTAAATCCAGCACACATAGATGCGCGCGCGCACACACACACAGGGAGAGGATTTATGAACTGTGTCAGTAGTTCCAACACACACACACACAGAGAAATGAAGTATTTGTCAGTAGCTCTAACACCCACACACACACACATACACACAGAGTTGTTCGAAGCTAAAGGGCAGCAAAATTTTCATACGTGTGTCACCTGTTAGAATGACGTCACACAGGTGCGCGCGCGCGAGCACAGGTACACCACAAACAGGGCGTGTCCATCTTCATCAAGCGGTTTGCATAGGTGTGCTAGTGCGCATGCGCGGAGGGACGGCTTATTGCGATTACAGAGGCAGAGAGAGAGAGAGAGAGAGAGCGTATGAAGGAAAGAGAGAGAGAGATATTAATCTTACACGAGTGTTGTTTTTAATCTTCTGAGCGGATAAATTCGGACACTAAACGCTGGTGTTTGGAGCGAAGCGGCCATTTTGATGGAGCGTTTTTGGAGAAAGTGGAGCTGGAGGAGGAAGACTGCAGTCTGAGAAACACACACACACACACACACACACACACACACAGAGGAAAAGTTGGGTCTGGCCTCGGATTTTCACTTCCCAGCTGTTTCACTTTTTTACACCTTCGGTGTTTATCGTTTGTTTTCCTGCTTTACTTCATTTTGGGACTTAAAAAGCAGCCATGAAGGACCGACTGGAGCAGCTGAAGGCGGTGAGTGACTGAGTGAGGGACTGAGAGAATGAGAGACTGAGAGAGTGAGGGACTGAGAGAGAGACTGAGAGAGTGAGGGACTGAGAGAATGAGGGACTGAGAGACTGAGAGACTGAGAGAGTGAGGGACTGAGAGAGAGACGGCGAGAGTGAGGGACTGAGAGAGAGA
>JAQQZS010000002.1:6849508-6862700 GCA_030068045.1 Platyallabes tihoni
CGCTTTATCCTATGATCAGGGTCGCGGGGGGCCTGGAGCCTATCCCAGGAGGCTTCGGGCACGAGGCAGGGTACATCATATATATATATATATATATATATATGTATGTGTAAAACATCCTTGCTTTATTTCTCATAACTAGAACATCACTTTCCTTGAAGAATGAAAGAATGCAAACTGTGAGCCATTTTTAACCCAGTGATAAAAAGAACAGTGTAGCCACCAAAATTGAAAATGCATCCAAATGATGAGGATAAACCACGGATCTGGCAACACTGGCAGCGTCTAGGAATCGATATAAAATAATGAGATCTCTGGCGACATCTAGTGGTCAGCGTTATTCTCGTGGTCAGCGTTATTCTCATTATCAGCGTTATTCTTTCACATTTCATTCATCAAGTATAAAGTATTTGTAATAATAATAATAATAATAATAATAACAATAACAATACGGTACACGTTTGTGGATTTCTTATTTCGTAACCACGATTAAAGTGAATGCAGTTACTCATGGGATGTGTTCCTGAGATGTCCAGCAGGTGGCGGTGTTGCGGTTCACTTTGAGCGAGTGTACGAGGAGTGCGTTTGGTAACTGCGAGTCTAAATGGCGGATGCGGAGAAGAAGCCGTACCTGGAACAATAACATTTGAGTTCCTTGTGTGAAAACGGTGCGAGGCGGATCTGCGTTAGTGACACAGCGCTTCTGGGTGAAGGAGAGGCCGTGCACATGAAGCTAGGCGTTAGTTACGAGTTTCGGATTTGTCAGATTTGAGTGAGAGAGGCTTTGCAGCGATCTTGCTAATAGCTAATTTCAACGGGTGTTTTTTGGAGCACGGGAAAAAGAAGCTCACTCTCTTCATGGTGGTTTTATGAATATGGGCGACTCTCTGGGTCTGATCGGGAAAAGACTGCTTCTCCTTCTGAACGACGGTGGAGGAGGAGGATGTGCTGATGTTACAGCTAGCGCTGCTAATCAGAGCGCCGTGCAGGCGGAATGGCTCCGGGGGACCGTCCGGGCAGTCAGCGTCACCGGGCTGGCGAGTCCCGGGGTTGAGGTACGGAACTGAAAAAAAAAAGCACCCAATACACTTTTTAAGAAAGATTAATTTGGGGTAGGAAAAATACACGTTTAATATACCCATAAATGCAATGAAAACCAGAAAGAAATAACAACTAAGTATCAAATGGCTTCTGGTTTGTAGCTTAGTCCCCTACACAGGATGTATGTGGTGTTAAAAGGACCGGGACGTAGGGCACCTACACAGTGAGCAGAGAGTGGATTGGATTGCGGCTTTTAACAACAGCAAGAGCAAACAACAGAGACATAGGGCTCGGGCTACAACACACACTTATTAAAATCACTCACGCGCACGCTCTTCATATTCTACATATATCTGTTCAGGCAGACGTCATTAACACGTGCACGTTTAAACCGTAACTCGAGTCCATTGTCATGAAGACTGAACGTGTAGCATTAGCTCTTAGCTAGCTCTAAAACACAGACATGCTAACTGAGCTAGCAGTGTGAATAACCACCAAAGCACAGGCCCTGATTTACTGTAAAATGTTACTCCTGAAATCCAAAAGTCACGTTAATAATCTTTAAATAAACGAGTAGTTTGGGTATATAGTCCATATAATGATTATTTATTCATTATTTATTTAAAATTTTATTGTTTTTTATGTATATATGGCTAGTTAAAGTAAGCTAGTTAGCTACTGTTAGTGGAGAGAGGAAAAAAAATCCTGAGGTAAAAATGTGTTTAAACTGACAAAATAGGTTTTTAAAAATCAGTTAATGTATGCAATTATTGAAGAAGGTACCTATGTGCTTAAATCTATCATTAAATTTTATATCTCGGTTTTAAAAGTCTTGGCCCCACAACTATTTAATTTGATTTTCTAATGATTTCTGATTTTTCCTTTTTTTTTTTTTTTGTCTGTGGAAATCACTGGAAATCTAGCCATGTGTCTTGGCCTTGATTCACTCAAAATATTAGTCCTGAAATCCAAAACGTGCTTTAATAACATTTAAATAGATGTGAAGTTTGGGTACATCATTCATTATGTGCATTATTCTTTATATGGTTTATATAATGTGTAGTATTAATTTTTAGTGAAAGTGAAATGAAGCTAGTTATATATGTATGTTAGTGGAGCAATGGGGGAGAAAAAGGTTGAGGTGGAAATGTGTCTAAAGTGAGGGAGAAAGTGTGACAAAATGATTATTTTTTAAAATTTGTTAATAAATGTTATTGTTTTTAATGTACTTATGTTATAAAATTTAATCATCATAATCTTGTGATTGATTCAAATGCCTTGGTGTCCGACAACCATATTTAACCATATTTATAAAAGCTGAAGGAAATTAAGATGAAAAGCTGTATTATATTTTCCCCCTCTCTAACTGTTTTCATTCAAAGAATGCACCAATCTGGTACTGAGCATCGATGTTCGGTCGGTACAGGCCTGAAATGCTGGATCCGAAACTGATTGGTTTGAACGCGCACGTAATACGGGCAAAACTTTGTGACATACCTGGGTCTTCACTAAACCACAATTGTGTAGGATGTCTTTTATATAAAGGAACTGAGGGGACAGGCGGAACCTGTTTCGGCGTACAAAAGTGAACTCCATGGTTTGGGAAGAAGAGGTTGCGCTCGAGTGTCTGACATTCAACCACTACTGAACACTTTTGGGATGAACTGGAACATCGGTTACACCTCAGGTTTTCCTACATCCTCTTATTGCTGAATAAAGACATGTCCCCACAGTCATGTGCCAAAATCTAGTGTAAAGCTTTCGCAGAAGAGTGGAGGGTATTACAGGAACATTATAAACGGTAGTGTCATCTATAGTGTCATGTCTGATGCGGCTCAGCTGTCCACAAACTTTTGCCTTTTGCCCGTGTAGTGTATTTTCCCATCTGGTTCGTTGCTATGTTTTAATCTGATTATGATTTTGATTAATACAAGCCAGAGAACCAAAAATGAGGCCCCGCATAACGTATTTACCAAATCTGTTCCCCACAAGCTTCTGCTAAGAGGATGTCAGTATCAGGTAAGAACTCACTGAGAACACTTTTTCTCTTTCTAACCGTATGTGTTTATACCACAGCGCCGTTCAATTCTCCGATCGTTAACAAATCACATGCTTTTGTTCGGGCTCGTTTTAGTGCGTTTAATACGTAGTATGTTTACAGGAACCTGCATGCCGAATGTGCGATACGAGATCTAAAGCTACTAATAAACTACTGTTTGCATACATTAACTTTAAAAGTGTGAAAATTCATGTTTATAAGCGTTGCTGATAAAGAAAAAAAAATTTAATCCAGACAAATTGCTGTGGTGTAAGAGGAATAAATCACTTATCATATAGGCTGATAAGGACATCCTCTTGGTCACTGAATTATGCAAAAGGTGTGATGGTAGATTACAAATAAACCGTGTTCGGTGTTCACACAAGCATGACATTTCCGTCATGACAACTAGTGTTTGTTGGGGAAAAATCTTAAACCGTGTCTAGTACTGGTCCAATTTTTCAGGTCAGTATGTGCCCCAAATAGCCTTCCTCAGATCTCTGATCGCTGGATGTGTATCGAACATGATCACTGCTTCAGAATTATTAAAACATTACTAAAATTGTTTTGCTCCTTTGCGATCGTGTCACTGATACCTAAAATTCACTCTTGCTCCGTAGGTGTTCCTGGAGTTTGAGGACAACCCATGGAGGCAGCGCTCCTGGGTGCAGCTGTACGGCGAAGAAGTCCGAGCCTCTATGCTGGAAAAAAACATCGTGTGGGCTCCCGTAAGCGACTCGTCCGTTCCCGCAGCCGGGGGAACGTCTCCTAGTCACTGGCCCGCCCTGGTGAGTTGACGGATCTATCTAATGTGTAGTAAAGTGGCGTGATAAGTTGGTGTGATAAGTGTGGTTGCGCGATGGAGCCGTTTGGTATCGTGCTTTAAAATGTTTTTCCAAAGTTGACGCAGGACTCCAGACGAGTATTCTGACCTCTTTGTATATAATATCGAGAATAAGAGTTTCCACAATTTCTGAGAGTTGTTTTTGAATGTTCAAAATTCCTGCTGCTGTTCCAGATGTTTCAACCGCTCGTGGACCGTGTCGGACTGGGACCCATGGTTCCAGTTGTGTTCTTCGGAACAAGAAAGCTGGAATTTCTCTCCGGTGGAGGGTCACTGCAGAGATTTGAGGTTGGCTATGAAATACTACACGGCTTTTACAGTACATTACGATCCTTATTATCCACCTAGATTACTTAAAGTAAAATCACGCATAAAACGGAAATGGAATTTATTTTAGTCCCGTTTGTAGCTCATTTGTGCGTGTGTAAACTTGAGACTGGTGTTCAAGTTCCGGTGATCTGTTCCTGTGCAGGTTGAGAAAGATATGAGGCACCCGCTCCTGCAGGAGCATCCAGCACTCCAGGCGGCCATCAGCAGCTGGCACGGAGACGCTGAGCTACAGGACATATTGAGACAAGGTCAGAGGTCATTGACTTTGAACTGCTTTATTGTGGCTTGACTCACACAGTTAACAAAACGCGTAAATTGATTTTTTTTTAATCCTGCTTAACTAGGGACGTTCACGATCCAGGGCCGAAGGGTGCAGGTGTACCAGCCAGAGTTTGAAGACCCATGGGCGCAGGGGCTTGTGTCTCAACACGATCCTGTCAAGCACATTATGGAGATAACCATGGACCAGGTTTTCTTTTTTTTTCCCCATCTCGTTTACATTGTTACACTAAGAAGATGGATTAGTAGGGAAAAAATTGTGATAAATTTTTTTCATCCAGTCAGATTTTACTTTTCAGAGAAAGGAGACCGAGGTAGTTGATCCACGGGTCATTCATGTGATGCTCGCTGTGGAGCCAAAAGATGAGGTATGACATCTTACTTACTCATCACGTGATGATATTGGTACTGTCGAGTGAAAGACTATAGTTACAAGTGTGCTTCTGCGGTCCTCAGGATCGACGAAGAAAGGAGTCAGACGGCGCAAAGGGCGAGTGCGGGCGCCGACGTCGGACAGCTTCCGAAGGAGACGAGGATGTGACACTGAAACGTTTCAAGGGAACGGGGGAGGTTGAACCGAACGGGCAGAGCGACACCGGTTCGGTCACAGCAGACTCCGAGTCTGCGGTAATAGGGGCGCCGTTTAATGAAGCAGTTGTGTTGGGAGGCGGGGTTTAGTGGAACACCAATACTAGTCAAGATTCAGCTAACTGCCATGCTTAATAACACTTCTTCTCTGCAGGACCATTCCAACCCCAGATCTACTGGGGTCATCAAGGAGAATGGAAACGTCGCCCTGAGCCAAGATAAAACGGCTTCTCTGACGTCCGCATCAATTCCCACATCCACCTTGATTCCGCCGCCTCTGAAGCCCGCTCCGTCTGCCTTCTCTACCACGTTTCCCTCTTTGGGTCAGATGCCTAGTTTGGTGCCCGGAGCTCCTGCACCCAAGGTCGCTCCCACAACCCTGGCCACTGAAAGGGACGACGGAGTTCTTTCAGCCTTTCCCAGGTCTGCTCCTCTGATATCCCCAGGGCCTGTCACTATCTCTTCTCCCTCACAGGACAACGCTCCCAGTGTGGTCCTTTCTGCAAACCCAGAACTCAACCAGCAAGTACCAGTTTGGGGATCACTCCCAGAAGCAAGCCAGGTGAGCATGTCCGTTGGTGCATGTTTATCCGGCGTTCTTTAACAATATACAAGACCATATTCGTTTTTAAATTAGTTTTAAACAGGGTTTTAAGGATCGTTTTGTGTTTCAGACACCCAAGACGACCACCCTCGCTGCTGTAGCAATCAGTCCCTCTCAGCCTAAGCAGCCCAGCGGCGCTGCTTTTGGTGATGTGCCTGCTCAGACAAACGGAGCTTCCCAGGAGAACAAGGAGCCGTTTGGATTTAATTTTAATAAACCGCAAGAACCTCAACAGCAGGCATCTAACCAGTCACAGAACTTATTCTTTCAGTGTATGTCGCAAAGGCAGTCTCCGAGCCCAGGTATCACTCAAGGCCAGTCAAAGGACACTAACTACTTCACAGCCTTGGCGAAAAACGTCATCAAGGAGCCACCAAGCCTTTTCAAGCCTGCCGCTGCTTCTGATGGTCTAAAAAAGGCCGTTGTTGCGTCTGCGTCTGCAGGACTGTTTGGATCTGCACCAGCTGGTGGCCTGGCATCTGTGAAAGAGCAGCCCAAAGTGCCTGATATCAAGCCAGCAGATAATGGAATTCTCATAAACAAGTCTTTCGGAGTAGGAGGAGATACACTGGGTAAATTGTCCCCTGGTTTCCCGCCAGCTGTTAGCAGCAGCAGCAGCAGCCCTGTTTTAGGTTCAGGGGACAATTCGAAACCTGCTTTAGGGCTGGGGAATCCCCTGGGTATGGGCTCATCTGCACTGAATAACCCTGGTGCTGGGTTGAGAAATGCTACAAGTGCTAGCCCTGCTAGTGGATTTGGTCTGCTTGCAGGCAGCAAAGCTTCAGAATCTCATGAAAACCTCTTCCTGGCAGCCTCGAAAGAGGCTAATCCATTTCTTGCTTATACCGGAGCAGTCTCGAATAGTCCGTTTAGCGGGGTGACCACTCCGAACCCGTCCTCATCAGCGTCTGCTACTCAGCCTGTGGGCAGCACCGGTATTTTTAACCAAAATTCACCTGCCCCTGATGGCCAGTCGAATTTATTCACCATGGTTGAGCCTCCCAAAGGAATCCTATCTTCCCAGTTCGCCAGCTCTTCTTCTTCTTCTTCCTCCTCCTCCTCTTCTTCCGCATCTTTTATGTCGCAGCTTCAAGAGAACCAAGTGCTCAAGCTTAATATTAATAATAATAATAAAGAGGCCGCCAATTGCGGGACCGGTGCCACAGTCGACTCTGACGGAGTGGTCACAGAGGGTCAAGCATCCCCCGTGCCCTTTGACCAGGTGTCGCAGAAATTCTCTCTGGATGAGCGCGGCCAGTCGAGCAAACGGGACTCGGATTCCAGCTCGAACAGCGACCTGTCCGACTTGAGCGAGGCTGAAGACGCCACGGATCAAACCCAAAAGCCTGGCATGCACTCGGGATCTACGGATGCTGCCGACATGCAGATGATCAAAGCCCAGGCGGCTAAGAGCAGACCCAGGAGCAAACCTTTTAAAGGTAGCTTTTGTGTATCAACGTGTTTTTTTTTTTTTTTTTTTTCTGTTACATGTTGTCGTAATTGTATTTGTGGATTTATTAAAAGGATTTCATGTTGCCAAGTGTTGCCACTTTTGAGCTGAGAATGAGAGAAGTCTGCTGCTGTGTTTCAGCTGGTCAGTCAGTACTGAAGGACCAGAGTAAGGTGCGACGTCTTAAACAGTCCGGTGAAGCCTTCCTGCAGGATGGATCCTGCATAAACGTCGCTCCGCACCTGCACAAGTGCAGAGAGTGTCGTCTCGAGCGTTACCGTAAGTCCCGTGAGCAGGATTTGGAGGACGATGACCCCAACGTGGCTTGTCGCTTCTTCCACTTCCGTAGGTCAGTATACGGAGTATGGGTGGGATCCGGATATATGGAGGTTTAAATAATTTTTAAAAAAAATTTCTCCTATGCTTTAAATGAAACTATAAATCTTCAGCGATTTCTAATAGTCCTGCTAAAGCCTGATTAAACACATGAACCCGCTATTTTTTTAAACCCAGGCTAGCGTTCACGAAGAAGGGAGTGCTACGCGTGGAAGGTTTTCTGACGCCGCAGCAGAGTGACAGCATGGCCATGGGATTATGGCTGCCTTCCCCAAATGCACTGGATGCCCTCGACCTGGACACATCCAAGTACATCCTGGCCAACGTAGGCGACCAGTTCTGCCAACTTGTCATGTCTGAGAAAGAGGCCATGATGATGGTGGAACCTCACCGTAAGTTAATGTTTGTCCTTATTTATGGATACGTTTTATAAAAGGATAGTTCTGGACTCTCAGGTTGACCTATTCATTGTGTCCATCGTGTTCGAGCAGAGAAGGTGGCCTGGAAGCGAGCAGTCAGGGGTGTGAGGGAGATGTGTGACGTGTGCGAGACGACGCTCTTTAACATCCACTGGGTGTGTCGCAAATGTGGCTTTGGCGTGTGCCTAGATTGTTATCGCCTACGGAAGAGCCAGCCTCCAGACGGTGAGTGAGAGACGGTCAGTCTGTTACAAGTGAATCGACTGATGCGGAGTCGTGTTTTAAATAATTATCTGCTTATGCAGCTGTGGAGGACAGCTCAGAAGATGAAGTCTTCTCCTGGCTGAAGTGTGCGAAAGGCCAGCCTCATGACCCCCAGAACCTCATGCCCACCCAGATTATACCTGGCACAGGTAGGCGTAACTGTTTTAATAATAACAATTCCAGTTTGTCAAAGTTTGCCATGAATTACATGACAAACGATACCCATTACAGAGGCTCAGTATGAACTTTCAAATGCATTTTGGCACGAAACGAGGTTTGGAAGAATTTGGCCCCAGTTCCATCACATTATACTGACGTTCCAGATGACAAACTTCACAGTCAAAAAAATTTATAACGACAGACAATTTATTGATCCTGAAGGAAATTCCAGGTCTATTATAATGTACTTTTATGCGTCACAATTTTGATTTAAGACTTGAGATAAGCCTCATGCAGCATTCACGATAGACGATGTCAGCACAGATAAATGTTTAAAAAAAAAAAAAAATGTTAACCAATATAATCAAACCATTGTAATGTCACTGTATTATATTGTTAGTGCAGCAGAATTTATAATATAAGGTGTAATTTTTCCTTATTGTTTAATAAATCTAATGGGACCTTGCGTTTGATTGCATGTAGTGTAATGCCCTCTTTTTAATTATTTTAGCTTTTTTTCTCAATTATGAAGTTAGCATGCATCAAGGCACTTGGATTGAGACGTAGCTGTGCTTTGTATTCTTCTACATCTGGTTCTTATGCCTAGTTGAGATGGCGCTCTCCAGTCTACAAGACAGTGATGTTCTGAGTCATAACCCTAGTGTATTGCGCCCTGTGATGATGGAGCTAATATATTTCTCTGCTTTTTTATAGCACTGTACAATATTGGGGACATGGTACACGCAGCACGAGGCAAGTGGGGAATTAAAGCTAACTGTCCCTGCGCCAGCCGGCACAGCAAACCTGTGGCGCGGCCCAGTGCGCCCAACGGCCTTGCACAAGTACAGCTTTTAAAATGTTTTGTATGAGTATTACGTTTTGCTGTTTGAATGCTGTTTAGATTTTCAGTAATATACCACATAAAAATCGTTTATTTCTAGTCTCTTTGTTAGTCCATTTTTCTTTTTCTTTTTTTTTTTTTTTTGAAAATATGGCCTGACTGTAAAAAAAAAAAAAAAAAAAAGTATGTATGTATGTAAAAATCCAGCAAAATATCAGTGAATAACAATACGTTATTGTTTTAGTTTTAGGTGTTACTCTTTTCATGTGCAATACAGTGTCTGATAATTTTTTTTAATTATCGCTAACTTTTTATTTAATTTTTATATGTCTGTTTAGTGTAGATACATTTTTATGAAGTTGGAATGTTATGTCCAATTTTAAAGAGAATTTGAATTTGACATCTGGTTAGGACTATTTTATTTATTGATCTTTTTTTAAAATTTTTTTTTTATTTCTGCAGTCAGGTACAGCCTCTAACCCAGGAAACGGGACCGCATCTACTTCAACGACACCTCGTCCTGACGGGGATCCTGTGACAGCTGTGACAGTGAAAGTGGAACCCGGTACAGAGGGAAACAGTGCTGATGTTTCTGGCACCAGCAGTGCTAACAGCAGCACACCCGGGCCTGCCAATGCCCTTACTCCTGGTTCTAAAGATATCAAGGGTAACTCCTCCTCTGCTCTGCACTGGCTGGCTGACCTAGCCACACAGAAGGCTAAAGACGACTCTAAAGGTGAGCTAAAATAAATAAATAAATAAATCAGCATAAATGTCTTTAAAGATTTGGCTCTGTTTTATTGTGTTTAAACAAACTGAGCATTCCACTAATTGTCATCACTCCGGACCTGTCCTTCCTCCTTCAAGACTCTGGTTCCCTCCGAGCCATGATGAGTCGCGATACTCGTTCCCCCTTCGGTCTGGACGCCTTCAACACTCTATCCAAACCAGCAGGCACCACTCCCAAGCTCTTCAACAGCCTACTGCTGGGTTCTGGACTGACCCAGCCCAAAGCCGAGGGCACTAGCCTGCGGGATCTGCTCAACTCCGGGCCAGGCAAACTTCCCCAGGCTCCCGAGGGTGGAGTCCCCTTCCCGTCAGTATTCTCCTCCTCAGCCGGGGTGAGTCGATGTTCTGCTTGATGCTTGTGTGTCTTTTTTTTTTTCCCCTTTTATTTCTGTGAGCATTTGTTGCTGTCACTGATGTCGCCAAACTAGCTCAGTGACGATTTGTAGCAGGAGCGCATTTCACTTGGCTAAACTTTGGTTAGGGGAAAGACTGATTGACGGACTGACTGGTTTTGTTTCTTCCTTCTTGTTAGGCTGATAAAGCGAAGGGAGGTCTACCTGCCATCCTTGACCACATCATCGCATCCGTGGTGGAGAACAAGAAAGCAGAGGGTCGCCGCGTCTCTGGGTCGACGGAGGGCAGCGATTCGGGCAGCGTTCCGCGTAGAGAAGGCGTGATGGGCCTGAGCGTGCTCGACCCTCATAACTCTCACACGTGGCTGTGCGATGGCCGTCTCCTCTGCCTGCAGGACCCCAGCAACAGCAACAACTGGAAGATCTTCCGCGAGTGCTGGAAACAGGGCCAGGTGAGCATCATTTCTAGGCAAGGTGCGTATGAAGGGTGTTAGAACTCGTGGACGGGGGGTTTTAGTTCCTTGACATGGGGTCCAGTACATGAGGAAGTGTTTTTAGCTGCAGGGGGTTTCAGTTGTTCAATCTGAGCACAGCAAGGTCTTTAATTCTTGAGAAAGAAGTTTGACTTCACTTGAGTATTTGAGAAGAGGTTCGGTTCTTGAGGGGGGGAGTTCAGCACCTACAGGGTGTTCGGTGATTCCTCAGTTATGGATCAGGTGGTTCAGCGTTTGAATACTCATAGAGCGCCAATCAATGTTTTTGTCTCTTTTGTTTAGCCGGTGTTGGTGTCAGGCGTCCACAAGAAGCTTAACAGTTCTCTGTGGATACCGGATGCTTTCAGTAGCGAGTTCGGAGATCAGGACGTAGACCTGGTCAACTGCAGAAACTGCGCCATCATCTCTGACGTCAAGGTCCGGGACTTTTGGGACGGCTTCCAGGTCATCTCCAGTAAGTAACCGGTGCAGGCAGGCGCGCGTGGGTGTTAAATAGGATTAAAATGTTGATTAGAGATTGTCTAAACAAACTGACTTAATGAAATCTAGTTTTAGCATTATAGATTTTGGTATCGTGTTGATTTTTGAGCTACATAATGTACGGATTCTGCAGAACGGTTGCGAGGTGTTGACGGGCAGACGATGGTACTGAAACTCAAAGACTGGCCACCCGGAGAAGATTTCCGAGACATGATGCCTACACGGTGAGATTTTTTTTTATACGTTATACTCAATGTACTTTTTTGATGTAACGAGTAATCTAACACGTTAGATCCGCCGTTTAAGTACGGTACATGAGGAATCACAAAGGAGTTTTAATTTTCTGCAATGGAAAAGTACTCAAACTAGTTACTTTTATCAGAAAGTAACTCTGTAATGTAACTGATTACTTTTTAATGACGGTAATTTTGTAATGTAAATAGTTACTTTAAGAAGTAATGTCCCCCAACACTGGTTCTACTTTAACACACCAAAATATTGTGTGCTAAATACAGGTTTGATGACCTCATGGATAACCTTCCTCTCCCTGAGTATACAAAGAGAGATGGACGACTGAACCTGGCATCCCGTCTTCCTAACTTCTTTGTGCGGCCAGATCTGGGCCCTAAGATGTACAACGCCTACGGTAAGTCAGAGGAAGTTTCTGGAACATGGATATCCATGGCTGGTTTGTTCTTTTAAGGATTATTTATTATTTTTTTTGGGAGGTCTTAACATGTTTAAAAAGTCATGAAAATAGACAGAGGGTTTGTAATCTGCTGCCATTAGGACTCCTGAGCAGCATAGATTTTGCTGCATTGCTCATCCACACCTGCATGTATATATCTAAAACCCGGTACATATTTGGATCTCACCGAGCTGAACAACTTTGCTTTTGCATGTCATGGGCTCTACTCAACAGTTTTTTTTTTAGGCCGTTTGCAAAACGCACCCAATGGATTTTGATGAAATCAAACAAACCGGGCCGATGTCGTAGAGGGATATTTGATATCTCAAATGGGTCAGCCGTGATGATGCCTTAAACTTGTGCTGAAAAGTGTCTAAAAACTTCCTGTGTGACATCACACTGAGTGACATCATAGTGTAATGTTTTGTTTTTCCCCAATAGCATCCGGGTCATTTAGGAGGCCAAAAGTGTTTAAATCACACTGAGTGATTTAAATGCGTGCGCTCGCTGTTTTCCTGGTGTGCATTGGCGCGAGGTGTTTGGGCCCGATCATCGCCTTGAAACTATATTTGTAACTTGTGTTATAACTATTGTTTGCAATGTTAAACGGGAGAAAACTGGTAATACTTAATTCTGGTAATTCAGTCTGCTGTATGATTATCAGCATTTTTTTATTTATTATTTTTTTATCTTGTATGTATGTATGTATGTGTGTGTGTGTATGTATGTATGTATGTATATACATATATATAATTTTTAAAATATATTGTATATATAATTTTTAATACATTTTTTATTATTTCAGGTCTGTTATCAACAGAGGACAGGAAGTACGGCACCACGAACCTGCATCTGGACGTGTCCGATGCTGTTAACGTGATGGTCTACGTGGGGATACCCGAGGGAGAGGATAATCACGAAAAGGGTAAGAATGTGGTGTTAGTTGTTACATTTAAAACACTGTATAAAAATGTTTTTTTTCTCTAAACACATTGTTGTTGTTGTTAATATTATATAAATATTTTTCTAATTTTATTATATTTTTATCTTATTAGTTATTATTATTTTTATTATTATTATTATTATATATTTTTTAGGGATACACCGATACCGGTATTGGGTATCGGCCTCGATACCACATTTTCTAAAGTACTCGTACTCGTTAAAAGTCCCCTGATACCGGGAACCGATACCA
>JAQQZS010000002.1:6862800-6875398 GCA_030068045.1 Platyallabes tihoni
GGTATCGGCGAGTACTGAAATGCAAGTACTTGTACTCGTACTCGTTTTCCAAAAAAGTGGTATCGGTGCATCCCTAATATTTTTATTATTGATAAATGTTTTTAGCATTTTGCTCATTGTGCTAAAGTGAAGGTCCAATAATCTGCACGCAAGCCTTGATTACACCGCAGTGTCACTTTTTATTTTATTTATATTATTATTTTTTGTTAATTTTCCCAAGGTGTCTTTTGAAATGTCTTGTCTATTTATTTAATTACTTTTATTTTCTTTTTTTAATTTTCTTTGCTGCATCCCAGCAAAAATCTGTAAAATGATACAAGACAGTATAAACTGTTCACTGTCCTGGGCCCCAGCCTTCGTTCACAGATTATTCAGTTCGCTCGATTGGATTGTTGGCTATTTGAAACGGTTCTTATTTATTTAGAGAAAAAAAAAGGAAGATCAGATTGCTCAATTGAGATTATGATAATTTTCCAATCTTGTGTTCTTTAATTACTTGTATGTAATTGTTTAAAATTGAGGACTTGACATGGCAAGTTATAAAATATTCATGAAGACATGCACAAGCCTTATTTATTTATTCGTTTATTTCGATTCTGTGAAGGACAGGGCCCTGGTCTCCATGTTTTGTCAAGCTCTACTGCAAAACCTGAACTGATTGCTCAATGTTCGTGTTACTCTGCCAATCTCTTGTTGATACGATCCTTAACAGCAGCAGGAATCAAATTGCTTAGCTTTTAACAGCAGGTTTTTAGCCAATAAGCGTCTTTCAAATTTTTTTTTCATAAAAAAAAAAATAATTAAAATCGTAGTTGACGTGTAGATCAAGAGCATCCTGAAGGTCGCCACCTGGTGGCTGTTAGCTCAGGTGCTCAGGGTCTTGCTTCTTTTGATTGTGGCACCATTTCTCATTCACAGAAGCAGACCCCGCTGGATATAAAGGTCTGTGCATCTTTTTTTTTTTTTTTTTTTTTTCCCTTTCTTTTTTTTTGTACCCAAATATTTGTTTCACTCATAGGCATGATGCTTCAGACTAACTTTCTTGTTAACATTTATTCTTTTGCGCTTGATGGAGGGGAAAGTCGACTGTGGTGTTGTATGTGAAATTTTTTTTTATTTTTTTATTTCTTAACATGACTTGCAATGTGTCCTAAAAAAGACCCAGATTCGGTTACACTCCATTCAAAATGATGTTCAGGGATATAACTTGGCAGCACATCATGTGCCGGTATTGCAAAAGTTAAAAAGTTTAAGGAGAGGGTGCATTTCAGAAGTTCAATTTTAACTCTCATACCCAGCTAAGTTTCTCGTCCCAGTTTTATCATAAATATTCATGAGGTCATTCTAATGCAAAGCTCATTCTACTCATTGCCATATCAGTGATTTTTAAATTTCTTTTTAGTAGTATTTTAATTCACCAGTTTTTCGAAGGAATCACCAGTGTTTAAAAGTTAAATCTCATTTAAATAGTTTAGCGCTTCAACAGAGTTGAGAAACTTCAAAGCATGTCGTTAAAGCAAAATAATTAACAATAACGTCTGATCCTAGCACATCACATGACTATTCCCCCCCCCCTCGCTAACCAGGATGTGTTTAGTACGATATCTGAGATGCCACCTAGATGTAGATTAATGCTCCTGATAAAGAAAATAAGGTCAAGGACACGCTCTCGCTCCATATCTTTTGCTGCTGCTGCTGCTTTTTCTTTCTTTTCTTCTTCTTCTCACTTTCATGTGACCGACCAAAGTAGGTCAGATCTGCACTGCCTTAAAAACATTGCATTTTTTCTCCCACACATGGCTGTGTCTGGTACTGCATGGATGATCTCATACTCCCTTTCAGCTTTCCGTCAGTGTGGTGCAGATCTGCGATTAAAAAGAAAAACATTAATACAGTCATGGATTATGTTTCATATGTTTTGGGTGAATGTATATTGCAGTCTCAGTTTTACTCATTTCTTCCGTCTTTATTCATTCATGTGGATTTCAGTTTCTGTTAAAGATAATATGATGGATCTCTTTTTCTATATTTTTCCCTGCCTTTTTTAGTAAAGATTTGTCAGCAGGTTTATAGCTTTCATTAATGAGACGCCAGTGCACACAGTGTATTTCTACAAGGGTTCATTATTAGCTTCTCATTTTTGTCTCCGATCCTATTTAACGATGAGCTCATGCCAGTCCCAGTCACTTAATAAGGTTCCTGTAAGTGAATCACCATTACTGTAATTCAGTTAGGCCCTTGGCCTGCGTGTTTGCGTGGGAAATCGTGCCAGTGAAGAAAGTCACTGTTACTCCAGCATTCTGTCAGACATCACATTAGCTCAGTGTTAGACAAGACAAAGCAGATTTCTGTACAGTTAGCTCTGTGTCGCACTGACCACTTTATTCCGACTGCAGAGGTGTTGCTGACCATCGAGGAGGGCGACGTGGACGAGATGACGAAGAGGAGGGTGTACGAGGCCAAGGAGAAGCCGGGAGCGCTTTGGCACATTTACGCCGCAAAAGACGCAGAGAAAATCCGTGAGCTCCTACGCAAGGTAACGTGTGAACGGAGGTGAAAACCGATCTGGCGTTAACAATCTGGGTTCAATCGGAGGAAAAAAATCCAGTAGATAAAAATGGATTGTGGTTTATTTTGAAAGAGCTTTTAAAATTAGAGTTTAAAATTAAATTTAAGTCTTTTGGGAACATATTTAGGTTTATAAAAATAGGCGTTTTTTATTTATTTATTTATTTATTTTTTAAACCATATCCAACATTTGTGGTTTTTCACCATTGACGGGTGCTCTAGGAACTTAACTCTTGCGAATTTCTGGGGTTGACTTTATTATTAACACAAGAGAAGGAAGCTCCACAGCGTTTGAGGGTTAAATGCTGTTTGGTCACTAATGCTGCATTCAGTTAATTGGGTTAATCATTCATTACATCATACTGATGAACCGTCCCAATCTGTTTGTGTTTAAGGTGGGAGAAGAGCAGGGCCAGGAGAACCCTCCAGACCACGACCCCATCCATGACCAGAGCTGGTATCTGGACCAGGTGTTGCGCCGGCGGCTGTACGAAGAGTACGGAGTTCAGGGCTGGTCCATCATCCAGTTCCTGGGAGATGCCGTGTTTATTCCAGCTGGAGCGCCTCATCAGGTGAGCATCCGGGGGGGGGGGTGGACCCTCACCTTGAACTGTTACACTATATTCTTCAAAAAAAAAGTGAGTTTTACTTTTCTTTTTTTTTTTACTCTGTCAAATGACTGATGCTGATGAGTTGCATAGTGTCGTTTCAGTATATAGGATGTTTTCGCTGCATTTCCTCTGCGCAGGGTGTCCGAATGTGGCAGGAAAGAGCACCTTTGTGTCAGATCAAAGTGCTTTCAAATACTAAAATAAGTTCAGGAACTTAAAAAAGTCTAATGACAGGAAGCAAGCAAAAGCTAATGCAAAGGCTAGTATATTTGAGATGGAAAAAAAAACTAAGGAGCATAATGATGGTTCAAATCCAGTATTTCACCATTTAAGTGTAATAACGGGTGTTTTCAGTGTATCCAGTATAGAGCGGATGCACTCGATTATGCAATTTAATCGATCTTTTTTGGTTATTGTTTATCGAGTCGATGGGTCACTTTTCATTTCAGAATCGATTGACACATGGAATGGTGTAAAATATTCCACAGAAAATAGAAACCACTTCCATGTTCTGTAAATTCTCACGAGAGCATTACGTCTTATTTTCAGTTAATTGAGATTAAAAAAAAAATTTTTTTTTTTTAAAAAAAGTAGCATATTTTCTCTTCCCGTTGGGTGATTGCGATGAAACGAAGCCTATATGTAACCTCAGGCTTGGCCAAATACACCTGTGAAAACCCCATTAAAATTTTTAAAGTAGTTTTTATGTGATACGTGCACAAACAGACAGACAAACAGACAAAAATTTAAAAAAACATCTTGATGTGCTCCTTTACTCATCTTACTCCACCCCCCCCCCCCCAAATTGTTTTTGCAAATATCTTCAAAGTGAAGACGCACCAACTTTACAATTTTATTATTTGTTTAGATAGATTGTATTAGAGATGTACATTATTTATTATATAGATATAAGATTTTATTTTTGTATTAAACATTACATTACATGTGTGTGTGTCCGCCCAGGTGCACAACCTGTACAGCTGTATTAAGGTAGCGGAGGATTTCGTCTCACCCGAGCACGTGAAGCACTGCTTCAGACTGACGCAGGAGTTCCGGCATCTTTCCACCACACACACTAACCACGAGGACAAGCTACAGGTTTGTGCGCTTTCGAGATTTCTAAAGCACAAACGCAAAGCGAGCTCTCTTCAATGCCATTTACAGTTATGTCTGATTCTCTCAGGTGAAGAACATCATCTACCACGCTGTGAAGGACGCAGTGGGAACACTGAAAGCTCACGAGATGAAGCTGGCCCATTCATAGTTCCGCTTGCAGAGAGACTGTGTTAATGGGCACTTAAGTTTGTCGAGTGCCGTGTGCTCACAGAACACACTCCTGAATTTGAGTCGTCTGTCAGCTTCGGCCTAGGATGAAGGACGCACTTCATCAGTGTTGCAAACACCATTTTTATTTGTTTTATTTTTTGTTTTGTTTATTACGACTCTGTTAATTTTTCTCTGTATCTAAAATGTGTCTGTCTGTTATTCTAAATGTGGAACATTTGTCGGACTGTTTATTAAGAAGCCGAAGGATCTTTAAAAAATAAAAAATTCCAAAAAACTTCAAATACGGATCAGCTTCTCCTGAGTAAATGTGAGCACTGTTCCCCCCCCCCCCAGCTCTGTGTGTGAAAGAGGTAAAAGGATGTCTAAAAAAAGAAAAAAAAAAAAAAACTGGTTGAGGTGGACATGAGTTTTTGAATGGAACTAGACCAAAGTTTTGTATTTTAAGTTTATAATTTCAACTAAAATAAAATCATCTTGGTCTTATTTCCTTTTTTTAATAGGCCTTTAGGCAATTTTGATTCACTGATGATGAACGCTAGACTGGCATTAAGAAATGTTTGTTGAAATATTAAGAATTCCAGTTACGATTTGCTGGTCATTAATATGTATGAATATGTATTGATCTTAGCTGTGTGTATGATTTTTCCAAAATAAAGTTTACAAAAAAAAGTTGAGGGATTTTTTTTTTCTTTCTTAAATTAGGCACATTTATTTATTTATTTATTTATTTATAGGAATTTGTGCTTGGTTCTTAATTTTTTGTGGATTCTGTGTAAAATTTAATAGGAAAAATCCAACAGTAACAAGTAGGTATGTTGCTTAGCTATACTGTACATACAACCTTGCCATTTCAGAAGAGTTAAATTATTGAGCTGCGTTAAGCAAAGAAAACAACTAAGGACATTTGAAATTACTGGAACTGGCTGAAGAGCCTTTCAATGTTTTATCAAAACCTGGAAGGATAATGCTGAACCGTCAACTTTGTGGACAAAATGTGGGCGGATGGCCGCATGGGAAAAAAATCAAGAGTAAAAAACAGCTATGTTTAATATTAAAAGTAAGAGCATTTCCATACACACAATGTGATGAGAACTCTAAGGAGCATAAGGAATCATTTTGACACATGAACTGGCTACCACAGCATGTAAAGCCATGTAAGGGGATTGAATGAAATCTTGGCCGAAAACCACTTTTATTTTAGCCAGGCAGTGTGTGTCGATGAACATTTACATGAGTTTTATTGACCTAGGTTGCTAATGAAATAAAAACCTTAGACTGTGATAAGCAAAGACAGCAGCCGTAAGTTATCTTTTGAAGAAGTCTGAATTATCAGTATCTTAACAGCTGGCTGTCTATACACAAAGATTAAATACCTCCCTTTTCACCAAGCATTTAAAAAAAATCTTAATTCATCTGTTCCTAAAATCCCTTAACCCATGTTATCATATATTCCAGTCTTTATGTCTCTTTGAGAATATTTTAGCTTTACCATCAATCCTCAGCCTATTAAACAGGCACGAATGTATCTTGTCATATTCTGTAAGCCCTTAACTTAATTAGGGATATGGAGAAACATTCTGGATGCAGACACACACACACCTTTACAACAAGGACCAGTTTAACATAACCATTCCACATCATGGTATGTTGGAGGAAACGCACAAGAGCAGTGACCTGAACTCAGGATTAAACTGGAGATCTCTGGTCTGGAAGGTGACAGCGCAAACCAGTGCATCTCCATGCTGCCCTGTTGACTGGCATGTTCAATGTAAATCATTTTGTTTAGTGACTTCGCCCTCCTGCCTGTAGACAAATTCTCACTCATTCACTCGTCTATACCACTTTATTCTGTATACATGGTCACGAGGAGCCTGGAGCCTATCCCAGAAGACTTAGGGCACGAGACAGGGTACACCCTGGACAGGGTGCCAATCCATCGCAGGGCACACACACACTCATTCACACACTACAGGCAATTTGGAAGAACAATCAGCCTAATCTGCATGTCTTTGGACTGTGGGAGGAAACCGGAGCACCCAGAGGAAACCCAATCACAGGAAGAACATGCAAACTCTATGCACACAGACCACGAGGCGGGAATGGAACCCGGAACCTGGAGATGCAAGGCAACAGGGCTAACCACTACACCACCATGCCGCCACTAAACATTTGTTATTCCTTAGAACAGGAGTGGATGTTGACATTCATGTCTGTGGTAATCAGACGTGTGTTACAGGTGTGGTAGAGACGAGGCTGAAGTTGTTTATTATTTTAGTGTGTTCCGACTAAATACCTTTAAAGCAGAAACCCTCAACCCTATCAGGTGTGCTGTATCCTATCAGACCCCGCACTCTGACCCCAGCTTCCTAAGTGGGATATGCAAAAAAAAAAAAAAAAAACTTTTACTCTTATAAAATTCATAGTTCTGTCCTGAACTTCATAGTTACACCTGAACCAGGGTGGATTACCATCAGTGTTCCTGATTACCTCCTGGATCACTATAATCTTGGCTAGGATAATATGGCGGCACGGTGGCCTAGTGTTTATCATGTTGGTTCGGTTCCCGCCCCTCGGGGTCTGGGTGCATGGAGTTTGCATGTTCTCCCCTTGCTTGGTAACTTCCACCAGGTGCTCCAGTTTCCTCCTACAGTCCAAAGAAATGCAGAATAGGCTAATTCGTTTTCCAAAATTGCCCGTAGTGCATGTTTGTGTGTGCCCTGTGATTGATTGATTAAAAAATTAAGTAAAACATTTCCCACACTCTGGCCTTAGACCACGAAAAACTCTTCTTTCGTGGAGGAAAACCATCAATCACAAGGAGAACATGGGGTCACAACTTCATGCACACAGACCTGGGGTGAGAATTGAACCCGGACCCTGGAGGTGCTCCCGTCAAGGGGTCGCCACAGCAGAACATCCAAGCCGCGCACGACTTGCACCCTTCCTGATGCACACCTCCCATTTTATCTGGGTTTGGGACCAGCACTGCATCCAGTGTCTGGGGTTGGGGCATTGAGTGGGAATCAAACCTGGGCCTTCTGCATAGCAGGCGAGAAGCCTACCACTGACCTACTGTATACACACCACTGCCCTGATAGTGATGGGTATTTATGTATTCTACTGATATATATTTGTATAATTACTGAGATTAACAAGCTCACTTACTCACCTTCAATACCGCTTTATCCTGTATTCAGGGTCACGAGGCAGGGTACCAATCCATCACAGGGCACACACAATCACCCACCCATTCACACACTACGGGCAATTTGGGAACCTAACCTGCATGTGGGAGGAAACCAGAGTACCCGGAGGAAACCCACCAAGCACGGGGAGAACATGCAAACTCCATGCACACAGAGACGGGAATCGAACTCGAACCCTGGAGGTGCAAGGCGACAGTGCTAACCACTACACCACCATACATTAAGGACAAATTGATTTAAAACGGCTGCGGCCCCTTTAAAAATAAGATTTGATCTCAAATCGAGTACTTATTTATGTATAGTGCGCTACGCATCGCGTGCTAAGCCGTTATTTCACACCCTATATAGTGCACCTCTATAGGGCGTAGGAGGTGATTTAGGACACGACCGGCATGTATATGCCGTATAACAGGTCTGAGTGAATGAACAGGCGAGATGTTGGTGTAAAGCTGAACAGGTATATATCCGTGAGTGATTCGAGGCAGCGTTATTTCTGGTGGTGGAAATGGCGGTGATTTCCGGGGATCAGTAGAGCATCAGTAGAAGCGGTCCTCATCATGGTGTCGTGGATCATTTCCAGGATGGTGGTGTGAGTAATCATGAGTCTTCTCCTTATTTGCTGCTGCCATGTCTGCTCTCCTCCTGCATCCTCCTTCCGTGTACAAA
Organism: Platyallabes tihoni; assembly: GCA_030068045.1. Taxonomy (NCBI): domain Eukaryota; kingdom Metazoa; phylum Chordata; class Actinopteri; order Siluriformes; family Clariidae; genus Platyallabes; species Platyallabes tihoni. The sequence continues at coordinate 6,871,139 of JAQQZS010000002.1, forward strand.
ATAATAATAATTTAAAAAATGCTAAATAAAATAAGTATGTGTGTTTATATAAATATATATTAAAGGTATAATGTAGGGGTTTACTTTATAAGGACGGTTAGCTAGAATGCTAACAGACGGAAAACATCTGTTTTGCTTGTCATTGTGTGCATGGATGTTAACTAGCTAGCATTTTATAAATAAAAAAACAACTAAATAATAAATGATACAAAATGAAATGTACTAAATATAAGCTAAATATTTAAGTTTGACAATATAATTAGTAAACTTTTTTTATTAAAGTGTATTTATTTAGTAGCCATTATATGAGGAGGTTTCAACAGTTTTTTTTGTATTATTATTTTTTTAAATACAGAAAAACTATTTCTCATTATATTAATGTTTTTTTTTCTGACTTGCTAAAAATAAGCTTAATTATTGTATAAACACAACTGCATACAATACTGTACATGGAGTATACCAAAAAAAAAAAAGAAGTCACCACATGGATTTAACTAAGAGCCCTCCATTGGATAATTACTTAATTACTGCAATAATTAATCTGTTCAGGACACAGACCAATTCTTTAACCGTAACCCACGCAGACCCTGTCAGAAGGTGTGGTCGCCTGCTCAATAGGGTCTAATTATTTTCCTACATCAAGCAAAGACAACAACTAAGGAGATTGTTGAAATTTTTAGTGAAATCGCATTGTAAAAAAAACAAACAAAAAAAACAACGATGGTAAAACTGCCGGTTATATTTAATAATAATAATAAAAGTTGAGCATTTCCATGCTCACAGTGAGAAGTCAAGGGATTTGGACTAAAACCAGCTGTGTAGCCTTAAGAAAACCACTTGTTCGTGAGATTAATTGAGGAGGAAAAAAGGCTTCAGGTTGCTTGCGAGCAGATTGAAGAATGATGGTGGATTCTTGGAAAAGTGAGGGTCCATCATGTCGAGTGCCTCCAAGTACTCTACTGTACCTCCAAGCCTGTGAGGGCAGTGTTATGACCAGTTGTTGCTTCTGTTGGTCAGGTCTAGGTTCAGCAGCGTTATGTGGCCAAAAATTAGGTCAGCTGACGATCTGAATGTACTGAATGATCTGTTTTTTTTTTTTTTTTTTCTTCTCCCCCCATCAAAAGATTGTTTCTTCCCTGGTGGCACGGGTATATTCCGGGATCATGATGCATGAGGATTCATGTGAATGAGTGGTTCAGGGAGCATGAGACATCATTTTCGCACATGGATTAAGTCCAGACCTTAACCCCGTTGAGAATATTTGGAATGTGCTGGAGAAGATTCTCCATCATCGATACAGGATCTTGGAGAGAAATTAATACTACTCTGGATAAAAATAAATGCTGTGCCATTGCATATACAGTATAAGCTTATTTGTAGCATCATCAACCTTTTTCTTTTGTAGTCATTTCCTTGTAGTTCATTCATCTTCTGTAACCTCTTTATACTGGGAACGCTGGGTGGGATGTGGGAATACACGCTGGAAACCTGCCACTCTTCTCTGTAATGAAAGTTTCTAATCTGGTCCTTATGACTAGCACATTTTGTGCTCTCACTTCACTTCACTTTATTTAATCTCTCTTATTGTATTGTGTCTTGACTGTTAACCGGACTAAACCCGAGTCAGGTGCTTGCAGTATGAGTCGCACCACTTTCCTTTTGGAGATGATCTCCAGGGAAAATCTGCTACACTGACCCAGTGATTTGATCCGGCCTAATGGATTTAAGTTGTACATGTTCTCCTTTTGCCTATGCGGGTTTCCTTCAGGTTCTCTGGTTTCTTCTCGCCTTCCAAAAACATGCAGATGTGCATGTCCTGTGATGAACTTGAGTATATATATCCACTTCTTGCCCACTGGATCCACCGCAAAAAAACATTTCTAGAAGATGAATAAACAATCATTTAAAATGCACATGAAGCTACAAACAACGGCCTCGAAATATATTAATACATTTACTGCCATTAGACATGTTTGGCTCTAAAAATGTATGCAATATGAAACCACTCTGCTATTCCAGATAGCTCGCAGACTGGTACAACTGGATGATGTAATGATAAAATGTTGATGATGCCATATGGACATATTTATACTTATAATCTTATTAAAGTGCTGTTACATACCATAACAAAACAGAATGTGATTTCAAATATGTATTTGGTTAATAATTCGTTATTTAGCTGTAGCATTAAAACCAAATGGATGAAGTAGAGAATATTGATTATCTTTTTACAATGATACCCGTCATGTGGGTTGGCTACATTAGGCAGCAGTTGAACAGTTTTAGCAGTTGGTGTGTTGAAAGCAGGAAGAATGGGCAAGCATGAGGATCTGATTTCTGACTTTCACAATGGCTTTCAGAATTTTGATGGCTAGATGACTTGGTCTAAGCATCTGCAAAACATCATCTCTGGGGGGTGTTTCTGGTATGTAATGGTTAGTATCTACTGAAAGTGGTCCATGGAACATGACAACTGAGGAACCAGCGACAGGGTCATGAGCAGCAAAGGCTTTGTTTATGCATGTGTCTTGTCCAAACCAGCAGAATAGACCCGTGCATCAAAGTTATTGTTGAATATAAAAGAACATTTGTAGTTTGTTGTGTATAGGCCAGTGTAGTTGCTGATTGGTCAAAGTGCCCATGCTGACCCTTTCCCACTATCGAAAGTGCCTATAACAGTATCCAAACTATAATATATGGCATTATAATCATATAATTTGTACCAGTAACTATATCTGCTTGACTCACACAGCTCGGTTAGCTTGCACGTTCTGTGGGCGCAATATTTTGATATTATACCATCCTAAAATCTAAGGGAAACTGGATCAAAAGCTTACCACTTAGGAAACTGCGATTAGTGGAGCACAAAATATAAGCCTTAAAAATCAGACATTATCTGCTGCCTCTGGGTGCCATTACTTTTGAATTGTTTTGGTTATAGAGTTGCACTGAAAGGAGATATGTCACTTGACTGCCTGTGTTTAAAGTGATCAATACCTTGCAAATGGAGGTGCTGTAATCATGGAGAGGAGCAGCAAGGGATTATGGGATTGTGACTAGCGCAACTAGGACAGAGAGCATGTGTCCAGCCATGCACACCCTGGCGGTACTCTTTCTTGATTCACCGGGAAACCCAAATGCCAGCGTATATATATATATATATATATACACACACACTCACGCACACAGAGTGTGTACACACAAATGCAGCTGACGTGAGGCCTGTTTGCTGTGAGTAGGCGAGGTCTGTGCCATACATCAGTGACCTTTGTCCCTGCTCAGGGCTTCAGATCCTGTCCCATCAGCACAAAATAGAGTCCAGGAAGTGTGTGTGTGTGTCTGTGTGTTTGAGTGAGAGAGAGTACAAGAGCAAGTGTCTAAATGTGTGGCTCACAGACTGTGTGTCTGCTTCTTTGTGTTTGCTTACAGTATGAATCCTTTGTTTTTACAAGGACTGTTTCTGTACAAACCAAGGTCCTGCTTTAACTTAATAACAAACACAGTTATGAGAGTTAAAACTACCTCTTTCTCTCTCTCTCTCTCTCTCTCTCTCTCTCTCTCTCTATATATATATATATATATATATATATATATATATAATACCCAGCTACACTAATGCACTTATCCCACCCAGTGTTTCACTAGCACTTGGATACCATCAAGGTAGAAAGATTTTCTCTGTTTCACATCTGAAACGCTGGCCTCCCAGGAACTCCTTTAATGACCCAGACATGTGGAAACGGCTTGAGACCATCAGCTGTGACCAAAAGGGATTTTTTTCAAAGAGAATTTAAGAGTTGGGATGAAGGATGGCACAAATACATGTATAGAGGAAGAGTTCATCTACCAACATGTTTGAAGAAACTGTCAGTTAATAAAGTTATCCCCACTTTTGCATTTCAGTACAATACAACTCTTTAATGTCTTATGTCTGAGACAGATGGGCATAAAGGGCCACACCTTCTTTACTGGGTCCGATAGCTGTTCGAGCCACACCTCCGTTACTGGCTCCGATAGGCATTAAGGGCCACTCCTCTTTTACTGGGTCTAATGATTATTATTATAGCCACACCTCCTTTGCTGGATCTGATGGGCATTAAGGCCACACCTCCTTTACTGACGAAAAAAAATCCCTTTGAAAAAAATCCCTTTTGGTCACAGCTGATGGTCTCAAGCCGTTTCCACATGTCTATCTTTAAACAACGACTCAAGACGCATCTGTTTCTCCAGTACTTGGACTAAACCACCCCCCACCTTCCC
>JAQQZS010000002.1:6893003-6907101 GCA_030068045.1 Platyallabes tihoni
CGTAAACTACAAACAAAACATAAACAAACACAAACTAAGAGGAGGCGTTTGTCGCCCTCTAGGGTTTAACCCTTACACCGCCTTAGCCATAGCTGCCTCTAAAATGACGATTTTGTGGAAATGTGGATTTTGGATGTGGAATTTGTTACTTTCATATGTCACCTGAATATCTCACTCATTTTGATCATTAGTTCATTCATTCATTCATCTTCTCTGCAGCTTATCCTGTATACAGGGTCACGGGGGCCCTGGAGCCTATTCCATAAGGCAGGGTACACCATGGGTGCCAATCCATCACACACACACGCGTGCACACTACAGACAAATTGAGATCACCAATGAACCTAATCTGCATTTATTTGGGCTGTGTAAGGAAACTGGAGTACCTGGAGGAAACCAACCAAGCGACAGTGGCAAGGAAAAACTCCCAGAGATGGTAATAGGAAGAAACATTGAGAGGAACCAGACTCAACAGGGAACCCATCTTCATTTGGGTGAAAACGGATAGCAGGGATTGATCTGCATCATACTGTGTGGGACTGGAAGTTCAGTTTAAGAGTAGATGTGTTTAAATTAAAATCCAGGGTCCAGTTCATTATTGGAGGCTCAGGTAGACTGTAGGAAACTCCAGTCCTGAACTATCGTCCTCAGAGAACAGCTGTCTGCAACCGCCTGAAGACCGTGTTCGTGAAAAAGTGGAACCGTCCCCAGTCACCACACGCATCCCAGGCAGACCACACGGGGCATCCATGCGACGAGAACTCCAACCAGAAGCGGGACACCAGGACGAGTAAGACAGCTCCAGGGGGCAGAGGGGGTCTGGATCACTGGCAGCACAGGAGCAACATGTATAGCTCGACAGAGAGACAGGTAGAGGGAAAGAGAAAGTGGGAGAGAGAGGAGAAGAGAGAGAAGAGGAGAGAGCAGAAGAGAAGGAGAGATGGCAGTTAGGTATGGTCACAATCAAACAATGTATAATGTGAATGTATATTTAGTGCAGAGTGCAAGCAGGGACCCCGCCAGGACTAACTATGACAGCATAACTAAAAAGTAGAACCAGAAGGAAACACTGACATGAGGGCTCCCTGAGATGTAAAGCAACCAAATCAACCTGAGTGATCAATGAGAGTGGGGAAGACAGCATCTAAACATATCAATTCACCTTAATACTCTACGTCCATGAGACCCTCAGATCTGCTCATTTACCTAAGGGAAATCTATTTACAAATTGCTTGGCTAAATAAATAGGTTTTTAGCCTAGACTTAAACACTGAGACTGTGTCTGAGTCCCAAACATTAATTGGAAGACTATTCCATAATTTTGGGGCTTTGTAAGAAAAAGCTCTGCCCCCAGCTGTAGTTTTCATAATATGTGGTACTGACAAGCAGCCTGCATCCTTTGATCGAAGTAGGCGTGGCGGATCGTAAGACACTTGTTTATACACCTAGTTGAACAACCAGACAGTAAGGTGTTACAATAGTCCAACCTAGAGTTGATAAAAACATGAACTAGTTTTTCTGCATCATTTAGTGACAATATATTTCTTATCTTGGCCAATATTTTTGAGGTGAAAGAATGCTATCCTGTTAATATTATCTACATATCTTCAAATGAAAGACTTGGATTTATAATCACGCCGAGGTCTTTCACTGTTGCACTTGATGGAACAGAAAGGCCATTTAAAGTTACAGTGAAAGTTACTAAATACTAGCAATTTAGTTTGACGCCATTTACGTTCTAATTTCCGAGCTGTCTGTTTTAAAGTGCGTGTGTGGTCGTTATACCAGGGAGCGAGTTTCTTATCTCTAATCATTTTTCTTTTAACTGGAGCTACATTATCTAAGGTTATAACGAAATGTTGAGTCTAAATATTTAGTCGCCTGATTGAGTTCTGTGGAGTCAGATGGTGAGCCAATCAAAGTTGATACCTCTGTTAGATTATTGATAAAGCTCTGTGTGGTAGTTGATGTGAATGTACGTTAAAAGCGGTAGTGCGGTGATGTGCGTACATTATTACTATGACACACTTTAGTTGAGACAATCCAGTGATCTGAGATAGCTTCAGACTGTGGAATTGTGAATAAGTTTCTTATACTTAATCTGAAGGATAATATTAAATCTAAAGTGTGACCTGCTTAATGAGTGGGTTTACTGATTTACTCACTGATTTACTCCTACTGACCCCAGTATGGACATAAATGCTGTTTTCAGAGGGTCTTCTGGATGCTCAAAGTGAATATTAAAGTCTCCAGCAATTAACACTTTGTCTACAGAGACGACAAGGTTTGAGAGGAAATCCGCAAATTCACAGAGAAACTCAGAGTACGGCCCTGGAGGTCTGTAAATGATAATTAGTGGGATCGACAGAGCTGACTTCATATTGGTAACTACACTTTTTATGTTACTATAGAGAACTTATCCGAGGCTGGTGTATGTAGCTGTATCCAAGAAGACTAGCTTCATTTAGAGCTACATACTCGTTCTCTTTAATCTTTAATTTAAATGTTTAAATAAAGCTTAACACACTTGCTCACTTATGTAGTTAAAACTGTGATGCAGTTAAAACCAAATTCATTCCTCTCAATTTGCCAAATTTACAATTATATTGTAATTATTAAGTAACAAATAACATTTTTTCCCACATGCACTTGTTCTTAATGTTGTGAGACAAGTTACTTTATAACTTTATACAATATAGAAGCACTACCAGTCATTCTTCTAATAGGTTCTCTTTTTTCCTCTCTCTTCTAAAGTTAATAAAAATGTTATGTTACAACAAAAGTGAAGACGTTCAGCCCATGTTGGAAAAGCACTGAAACCATAAACACATCCTTATAGAAAACTTCATCATACAGTATGAACAATCCTGCTTCATATGTAACATCTGCTCCATCATGCAAGTCCCAGTGTGACTCGTTACCATAGAAACTGTAAAGTATTAGAACGAGTGCATAAATAAACCAGTATTTGAATTACAGCCGCAGCTACAGTACAATAAATGACGTTACCAGAGCTGCTGACCGACTGCATACTCTTTACAGGACTTATTCAATTGCTTTAACAATTCTGTGCTATTGCATGTGGGAAATTAGGGAATATCAAATAATTGAGATGTTAGGAATTAGGTTGGAGTGTGAATGGAAGGAGAGAGAGAGATGGTTACTTTGTTTGCAGGTTCATGCCTTCATACTGTTTATCTTTGTGTCACAGTAACACACACACACACACACACAGATATAAAGGGGTTGCAGAGAGCTTCAGCAGCAACTAGTGGGTGAGTCACTGTGCCAAACAGGGGTCCTTGTGGCTTCTCATGACAAACACATGCACACACACACACACACACACACATACACGCACACACACACACACACACACACACACACACACATAATTTCTGCATCTCCAACACCCCAGACACAGTTTCTTTTTTTCTACAATAGAGCGAAAGAAATAAAGCAGCCAGCCCTATGGTACGCCGAGGAGCAGTCACACCTGTAGTCAAGTGTGTGTGAGTGTGTGTGTGCTTTTAGAGCTGTGCATTTTTAACAGCCATGTTGAAGTGGTCTGACAAGGAGTGTGTAGGTTAAAGAGCTTCCTGTGGCTCTCGCTGCGATTCTGAAAATCTATTTTAAAGTTTAAGAAGTGTTATAGAAGTGTGAAAGTTCATACAGGTATGTAGCCTGGAATAGTGTTGTAAATTCACTTTTCAGACAAGACACGCTTGGTTTCTTTAATTTGCCCCTGGAGTTAAGAGGCGGATGAATTGTGCATGGTGTATAAATCACACATTTCCTTCATGCTATATGGTTATTAAGATAGACTGTGGTTTCTTACACTGTCACACACATTCTTATGCTATACAGTATATGATACATGATACCAGCATCAACATCGAGGCACCCTTATTAACAACAAGCTGATCACAGTCGAAGGGGGTGGCAGAAAATCAAAAGTCTGTTTTTACTATTAGAACTTAACTCAACTTAAACATTAGGACATTATGTTTTAATCACAGTTTATGGAAAAAAACACCCAGACAATATGTCCATGTCAGCATGCCGTGTGCAGACTTGTTTTGCTTTTTTTTTTTTTTTTGTTTGGTGACATTTCTGATCATTCTCATCAATTTTTCTATCCTCCCTCCCTCCATTCTTCTCCCTTGGTAACCATAGTAATGTGCAAAGATCGTGTGCGGCCTCTTGCAGGTGACACAATGCGACTAATTACTGGCACTTAGCTTAGCGCTAATTAGAGTAGGCTGGGCTAATGAGGGGGTCAAGTGGACCCACTGATCCATCCATCCCTCTTTTACCGTTCTCTCTTCCTCATCAAATCTCTCTCTCTCTCTCTCTCTCTCTCTCTCTCTCCTTCCCTCTCTCCAGCAGCTGGCCGGTTTGCCGAGGGGGTGTGAGGTCGACCTTCAGGCTCTCCAGGTTTCCCCAGTGTCGGCTCAGACGCGGAAATGAATTTCCACTGAGCCGAGGGCTGCTCCATCTAATTTGGTCAGGCTTGGCTGCTTCACCTCATGAGCACTCCCACCTTTTTTTTCTTTCTTTTATTTTACCATGACTATATTTTTCTCTCTTCGCAGCTGACATTTTTCTCAATATGAATACTGCACATTGTCCCTGTTTAACTGACAGGCGCCGCTGCCGGGTCCAGGCTTTCGATCGCTCCATCGTTCTTAATGAGTACAGTGGCCTGTACGTGCGCAAAACATGAAACAACTGGAAATCGAACAACAAATCCAAAAGCAAAGCTGTAACTTCAGAAACATAACAGTGAAACCAAAAAATGCATATAAAAGCAAATCCAAAAAGGTAACAAAACAAACAAACGAAAAATAAACTTCAGCAAAACTAAGAACATGACAACAAAATAAAAAAAATTACAACAAAATCAAAAATGGAGAAAACACAACAAAATTAAAATCATAACGGCAAAGCCAACAAACAAACAAACAAAACAAACAAAACTACCAAACATAACAAAAAAACAACAACAGAAAAACTAAGAACATGACAACAAAACAAAAAATATAAAAAGCACAGCAGCAAAGCCAAAACCAAAACAAAATCAAAAACAGGACTGTAAAACTAAAAACACAACAACAAATAAAAAAATATAACAATAAAATAAAAAAACATAACAAAACCAAAAGCTAGAGCAAATCTGAAAACAGCTGCAGATTTAGAATCACCACAATAAAAACAAAAACACAACAGTAAATTTGGTATACAGTAAAAAAGAAAAGAAAGAAAAAAACAAAATAAAAACACAAACAGCGAGCGCAATCAGCAGTGATATTTAATAAGGACCGACCCATTCTGTATGGAGTTAATGGGGTTTTTCTTGTTTTTTTTTTTTTTTTTTTGCTGTTTTTGGTGTTTCTTTGACATTTCCAAATTTCCTGTTGTGTTTTTGGTTTTGCTGTTTTCAAATTTGCTCCAATGTTTGGTTTGGTGCTGTATTTCTGGTTATTATTGTTTTTTCATTCTCAAAATATGTTTTATGTTTTAATTTCAAATTTGCTGATGTCCATTTGGTGAATGTATTAAAAAAAAATTTAAAGCTACCTTTAAACTATCCCTTGAGCTTTTTATGTCGAGGAATGTTCACTTTACCATCTTCCTTCCTTGCTGTCTTTCTGTTACTGTCTTTCTGTCTTTATCCATGCGTTTTGCCTTTTTCTCTATTTCAATTTCAGACCTTCTTTCTCCTGTACCTCTGAGTGGAGGCTCATCTGCAACCACAGAATGACAAGGCCCTGACTGATTTGATTTCTCTCTCTCTCTCTCTCTCTCTCTCTCTCTCACACACACACACACACACACACACACACACATAGACCATTTATCTTGCCCTTGACAAATGTGGGCAGATGAGTAGCAGCCCGGCCCTGCTGAGAGGAGAAGGATGGAGAGCGAATGTGCAGATGAGTGGATAGAGAGATGGAGTTTAGAGCAGTGGATAAGGTCAGTGCTTGTCAGCAGCCTCTCTGCATTTACTGCTGTTTACTCTGGAGCTCCTGCCGAGGGGACACCTGGCGTGCTGTCACCATGCACACCACACACACAAACACATACACACACAAACTCTCTTGCACAACATACTCACAAATCAGCATGCACATTCAGAAGCACACACACACACACACAAGCAAAACAACAACATGCAAAAACTGACAAAGCCTGAAGCTGGACATCTTTACACACACTTCTAACCATTCGCAGAGCTCTCCGTGGTGCTGAAAACTTTTTTTTTTCTTTTCATAGTGCTGAAAACTTTAATTCCAGCAAAAAAAAGTTAAAAGTCAGAAAAGCAGAGCATGGAACTAAAATTAAACTTTCAATAGTTATTAACGAGCAGTTTGTTTAGACAGAGTGCTGTTTAGGGCATGATTTGTGGGACACCATCTTCTATTTCAGTGTTACATAACCTGTCAAACACAGACATGTTGTACTTAGGCTTGTGTAGGTGTATTGAAGGTGGTGATGGGAAACAATGGAGTTTCCCTTTGACTCATTTTTCTGCTGAAAATAATCTATGAATGCACAGATATACTGAACATTGTACATCCAAGCGCATGGCGTTTGTGTAAATAGAGCTTGTTACAGATAACGTAAAGCATTAAGCTGGGGATTTTTTTAATTTTTCAACTTAATCTTAACCCAGTTCATCTGGACAGTAGTGTGTGGTTCATTACAACTAATTATAACTAATTTTGATACTGGAATATCATCAAGTCTCGCCTATGAAAAAAAAAAAGAAAAAAATATGAGGTCTGAGTCAAACTCGGACTTTGAAATGATGAAATTTCATGTGAATGAAGACGTAAAATCGATTGACATTTACAAATGACTTTGCACACAGTACGATGATGAGATTCTTAGCAGTAGTAACATACTGTATCTGAATGGTGTAAATGTTTTAAAGAAGGCAGTGAATGATGATCCCGGCTGAAGTGGCTCTGCACCCACTGCATTCGCTCCCATGAACACTTGATCGTTGAAATTCAACATATAACGTCACCAGCTCGCAGAAAATACGCATCTGCCTGTGGGAACTGTGCACACAATCATTCACAAACAACACTTGCACATTACAGGGACTTAGCTCTAAGCCATTTCCACATTTTTGGGCTGTTAAAGGAGTTCCTGGTAGGCCAGAATTTCAGATGTGAAAAAGGCAGTTCGATCATGACTTCAACATACTGAGAAAACTGTCTACCCTGATGGTATCCAAGTGAAACACTGGGATAAGTGCATTAGTGTAGCAGGTATTTATATAGAGAAATAAAGGTAGCTTTTAACTCTCATGTGTTCTGTTATTGTGTACAATCAAAAGTACCAGTTTGACTTGAACACCCATCATAAATGTTTCTTTTTGATTTGTTTTTATCCTGATCAAGACTGAAAAGATTCCTGACCTGTGTCTGGGCTGTAAGAACCCCTTGATGAGATGCTCGACCACTGCCGGATAGCATACACACTGCCATTTACTGTATTAGTTAATGACAAGGTGGACATTTTTTTTTTGTTTTAACTGCTGTTGTGAATGAGTAATAAAGCACTGTGAGATATGCTGTAATTGGAAAGTAATCAACTTTGAATGATGACTGTAAATTTGCTTACTTTACATATGCTGGTGACAAAATGGATCTAAAACAGCTCCCTGGTGGTTTTCCATTCTTTTTTCAGTACAAAAACAAATTTCGTCTATGAAATAGGTTGAAACGCTGGCTTTTATGTTTGGGTGTATTAGTTTAGACAAAGTGAACATTAGCAAATGTTCATTGCATTGTGATGTTGTGATGTGTGTTAGTACACTGGGAAATTACATTAAAACGATGGGTTTGTTAACGCAGGCCCCCATAGAGCCAAACTGATTGCTTGATCTTTGCTGTGAAGGAAATGATAAAACGGCGTGCGTTTGTTCTCTCCCCCGCCGTGCCGTCCAGGTTTAAAGACGCATCCGGATGTGTGATGTGTGCCACGGCGCTGCGGCTAGGAGCAAATTGGCCACGGCCTGCTGTGTTCCAGCCATATCCACCTCATATCGTGGATCATTATTGCTCTAATTCAAAGTGGTACTGAAACACGTAGACCCACATGCACGTATACACATGCAGCTATATGTACAGACACAGAAGTGAAAAAAGTCTCTTTCAGACTATGTGTATGTCTGTGTGTCTGTGAGCGTGTGTGTGCTTGGCTTACATGTGCGTGAAAATGCTGTATGCTTAAGAGTGTGTGAGTGTCACACGGGGATTCTGACAGGTTGCCTCAAAGATCCCACAGGACAGGATGCAGAGCAGTGAAAACCAACCAATTGTTTCCCCATTCCAGATTGATGAGCGCACATGTGCATACACACACACACACACACACACACACACACACACACACACAGAGTCAATCATCACAGTTCAGCCAAGCTTTACCTGACAGGAGCAGATTTGTAGGGAAATGAGAGAGAGATAGAGAGTAGAGGGTACGGTGGCCGAGAAATGCAAAACAAAATAACAAATTCAAAAATAAAATAACAAACCTGAAAAAAAGCAAAAACAAGATAACAAAACTGAAAAAAAAGGAAAAAAACAAAATAACAAAACCGAAAAAAAAAAACCCAAACCAAAGCAAAATAACAAAACTGAAAAATAAAACAAAGGTAAAAACAAAATAACAAAACTGAAAGAAAAAAAAAAAAATCAAAAACAAAACAACAAAATCAAAAACAAAATTACAAATCAAAAACTAAATAACACATCCAACAACAAAATAACAAAGCTGATAACAAAATAGCAAATCCAAAAACAAAAAAAATTAAAACTGAATAACAAAAGCAAAAACAAAATTACAAATAATTAAAAAAAATCATCCATAAACAAAATAACAAAATCAAAAACAAAATTACAAATCAAAAACTAAATAACACATCCAATAACAAAATAACAAAGCTGATAACAAAATAGCAAATCCAAAAAAAATTTTTTTAATTAAAACTAAATAACAAAAGCAAAAACAAAATTACAAATAATTTTAAAAAATCATCCAAAAACAAAATAACAAAACCTGAAACACAATTACAAATCAGAACTCACAACAACAAATCCAGTCAACAGACATCTGTCACTCAAGATCAGCGGTAAGAATTTTGTCTCAAACTGCACCTACCTTTTCTGGTTTGTTGATTTTTGTCTGTTATTCAAGATATTTATGACGTACTGCAGCTTCACAGACATTCAAATGAGGCTGCAGTACTCGGTTTTGTTATTTTGTTATTGAATTTTCTATTTTGTTTTTGTTTTTGTTATTTTGTTTTGCACTTCTCGGCCACTGGAAGAGAGAGATGGGCGGAGCAGACAAGAAGGGTTGCCAGGTTTCATTAGTAAAAGTAACTTAAGGGTTATTTCAAAAACTTTTCCACACTTATTACGCTAAACCAAAATACACCTAAATAGTATACGTCCTCCTTGCATGTCTAGCTGTGGCCAAACGTCATTGAATAGTCCAACGACTTATTGTGTGTAACCTTGGAGGACCAACAGCAGCAGTGGCTACATTTCCGTATAATTTCTAAAATGATTCCATTGAATTAGTCTCTCTTGTCCTGGCATTGTCACTCCTGGCTTTTCAGACCTTTAGTGATCAGCAGTGAAACTAGTTGCTCGGAATCTGTACACTGAAAATGGTTAAAAAAAACAAAAAAAACAACAAAAAAACAAAACAAACGGAATGTCTTCATAGTAGGACATAACTTTTGGTTCTATGCTATGTATGAATCCTTGTGCAATTTTTGCATATGAGGATTGTTCCATATATGAGAAATGTCTTTCTGCTTAAAGAAAATTATCAAGTTTTATCAATTGGTAATAAAAAGAAATACGGTTAAATTAAAGCGGTTAAATAAAGAAAGGTTATAATGTTCTTCAGATCTGAATTTGTTATAAGATATTTATGTTATTTCGACATAAACACCAATAACTCAGTGCAGCAGATTCCATCCAATTTATTAAAAAACAATGGTTTTGACTACAGTGTGAGAGGTAGCTACAGTATGTGACTAATATTTTGCATGTGTATTTTCACTCAGAAAGCCCCGATTAGAAATCAAAGGGTTGAACAGGTTCTTTGAAGGTCAGAATAATTATGTGCAAACAAAAGTGATTAGTAGAAATTAATTACTTTTGATTGTACTCCATGTGACATTAAGAACAAAAAATCTAACTTTTTAATTTATGCTCTCTATTTACGTAGTGTAATTACTTTAATTATTTCTAAAAGAATCCTTGTTATTGATATTTGCTTTGCATTTCAGATTATTATACAAAGCTTCACGAATTATGCACATGATAAACACAACATTGGTCTGGGAAGCATGTACTTCCCAAATGAAACTAATAACTAAAATTACTCAGAGCAAAAGAGCCAATGGCTCCGGGTGACACATACACAAAGCTTTAAGTTTTACCAACCTTTATGAGGAGATGTTTAAAGTGAGAGGGCTTCTGTGGCAAACCAATGTAAGACATTTGTGTTGCCAAAAATATTGAATGTATAATACAAAATCATGTTATTAATGCCTGGAGCTACAGGATAATGCAAACACAGTCATTATAATAAAAAATCTATGTAGTGTTCATATATGTTCTACCATTGATACATTACTGTTGAAATGCAATTTGCTACTGATAATGAATCACCTGACCAAACAAGTAATCAGTGTTTGAATATAATGTTTGAATTGCATTTGACATGGGAACATATTCTGTTGTGAGGCATATGCCAGCTAATGATATCAGGTCAATCATTTAGCTAGCTATAATTTAGTTGATAAGTCTTTTATCCATAATGTGAAAACAAATTCCGAAATATTTAGACAAAACTCTTGGAATCATCAACTTTCTCATGGATTTTGTAGCATATGAAGAAAAGATTCTCTATAATTAAAATTACATTGTAATTAGATTTAACAGTCAGAAAAACTGAATGCATAGAGACAGAGGATAAATACAAAACAATTAACAACAAAAACAATTCCATCAAATAAAGCATATTGTTAAATGTTTATATTGTTTAAAGACTGTGCAGCCCAAACTGCAATGTGGGAATATTTTATATTTCCATTTATTTAAGAGAACTTTCGCAGATGAATACCTCATGATACATGGAAATATGTAAATCAACTTTTACCTAGGGTTAGGATTTGTTCTTTTAAGTTTCTAAAATTACATTGTAACTATATGTTGCATTGACAGCTAAGAGAACTTTCATTCAAGTGACAGATAAATTAGGTCTAAACCATCAGGAACTATCAGGAATCAACTTTTGCCTCAGATGTATTGTTAGATTTTTAAGAAAAGTTCTAAAAACAGGTTTCTCAGCATTTACAGCAAAAAAAAAAAAAAAAAACCTTCATAGATGTAAGTTTAACATTGACAGATAACAGAACTTTCATACTAGACCATTAATGTTACATTGGTAGCTACAGTATCAGTTCATACATGAAGGTTTAGTCAAGTCAGGTCAAGTAGGCTTTTATTGTCGTTTCAAATAAATACAGTTCAGTACTCAGTGAAACGACACAACATTCCTCCATGTCCGAGATGCTACATACTAGTGATGCGCGGGTCGTCTTTTAACCCGCGGACCCCGCGGGTTACCCGCGGGGCGGGTTGGGGCTGGTAAAGAAATTGTCACTTTATTTGCGGGGCGGGTTGGGGCGGGTCATTAAAAACAACATTAAATAAAAAATCCATGTATGTTGCGTGCAATTCCGCTGCCAGTCACAACAAAAACAAAGAAATTAAAGTGAAGATGGAAGACGAGGTGCGGAGAAATTGAGGTCGGGAATTAACATCATTTAATGGTCGCGGGTGCGGGGCGGGACGGGTTGTAAAAATAGTAAAAATAGTGGTAAAAATTGTAAAAATAGTGGTGCGGGGCGGGCTGGGGCGAGCCGAAAAATTTCATAAAAGCGGGACCCGCGGGTTGGAAAAATACCCGACCCGCGCATCACTACTACCTACGTACTAACTCTCCTACTACCTACTAACTCTCCAAATCCATCAGAAATGGTTTAAAGAAAATAGAAAAACTGTAGGAACCATTGTAACCGTGGTTGACCCTCACCACCCAAGTTCCATGGGCACTCTGGCTAGTTGAAACTGCTAAATCAGTACATCCTGGGACAGTTAGAATTACTGAAGTTTGTTAACTTACTTAAGACCTGTTTCACAGATTGTACAACTGCCATTTGCACGACTGTGGACTAATTGTTAACAGATTCAGGAGTGGTGGCACTTTGCCATAGTGGCCAGTACTGTGGCCTTGCACCTCACGGATTAAGAGTTATTCCTGCCTTGGGTCTCAGTGCATGGAGTTTGCATGTTCTCCCCCATGCTTGGTGGGTTTCCTCCGGATACTCTGGTTTCCTTCCACACTCCAAAGACTAATGACTAATTGTCATTTCCATTGCATCAAATGAGTGTGTACATTTAAAATGAGTGCTAAAGTGAGATACTCTTGACTTATTTTAAATATTTTTATCATAAATAAATAAACAGTTAACATTGTATTGCAACTGTAAATTAATAATATGTTTATTGTTTTGTGTTAAAGTAAACCACATACAATCATGCATACCTATCAACCCAAATGCAAGTGAAAATAAATCTGAGTTCATTTAAATTATCAGTGTAGTCGTGATGTAGATTTAAAAAAAAAAAAAAAAAAAAAACATTCTAATTGAACAGTTTAACGTCTCTTCTGAACAATAACAGCATAATTTAGTTTTAATGTACACTATGAATATTTTATCTATCTAATGCCTTTTAGCACTCAAAACGTACATCAATGTGTTTTTCTCACATAGTGTGGTACAGATGTGGTCCTAATCTACAGCTGGTTAGTATTGATGCAGATTAAATGTCTAAATGTTTAAGGACTGAAGAAGGAGAAAGAAAGCTCATCTCTCTGTTATGCTCAAACAGTTCACACTCTTCTTCCAGACCCACACCAGACCACATCTGAGTCATACCTACTGCACTCTCTTCCTCTCACTTTGTCTCCCCCTCTCTGACATTTACAAATGTGTACCAGAACAAAAGTTAAATAAGTGATAAGAACACCTTCAGAACCAGAATGTAATAATGAATTAGTCATACACTGATCAACCATAACATTAAAACCAAAAATATTATCCCTAATATTGTGTAGATTCCTATTGTGCCACCAAAACAGCTCTAACCCTGTGAGGCATGACTCCACAAGACCTCTGAAGGTGTGCTGTGGTATCTGGCACCAGGACATTAGCAGCCTATCCTTTAAGTGTCCTTTCTATCCTTTCTTGTCCAGCACATTTCACAGATGCTTGATCAGATTGAGATCCAGGAAATTTGAAGGCCAGATCAACAGCCTTGAACTCTAATTCACAGCTCTAATGGCAAGATAATAATAAAAATGGGATAACTTTAAAGCTGGCCAAAAAGGAAACAAAATATCTGTTTTAAATCAAAAATCCTTATTCCAACTTTGTAAGCATGCTGGAATCTCACTCACTCATCGTCTATACCGCATAATCCGCGGGGGCCTGGAGCATATCCCAGGAGACTTAGGGCACAAGGCAGGGTACACCCTGGACAGGGTGCCGATTCATCGCAGAGCACGCACGCACGCACACACACACGCACACACGCACGCACTCATTCACACACTCATTCACACACTACGGACAATTTGGGAATATGCTGGAATGTAAGAAGCATAAATAATGGGTTCAATTTATGCTACACTATCCACTTGGCCTTTGAATTCTAAACCAAATGACAGACTTCAATGTTAGTTTCAATTTGTTTAAACAGCATTAAACTGAAAGATAAAGATAACTGAAAGATAACTTTTCAAGTTTAAAAGGTAAGTTAACCTTATTAATATTATAATATTAATAAGGTTTCTATTTAAATTTCAATCTTATCTAGAATAGAATAGAATAGAATAGAATCTTTATTGTCATTGTAGCAATGAGACATTGTACAACGAAATTAAAGTGCAATTTTTTCAGTGCAAAATAAAAACAGTCACTCATAATAAT
>JAQQZS010000002.1:6922220-6933885 GCA_030068045.1 Platyallabes tihoni
AGGTGAGCAACCCTCGTCACCTGACTGAGGTGCCCCCTGGGAAACCGGGTCTTTAAACAGAAACTACAAATTGAAAACACTGCCCTCTAGTGGGCAACCCTCACACAGGGACCATCAGAATCGTAGGCCAATACTTTAAGCACTGAGCTACCTCTGCCCTTTTATGCAATAATGTTGCTATTCAACCAGTTATATTAAATATGAAATACTTTCTTGTTCAAAACCTGCTGGATCCGACTGGTCATCGAGTTAAAAAGATGTTTTCAGGAGTTAGTGCACAGTCCTGTGTGACATGTGACTGCTTCCTCAAGATCATGCACAGAAATTTGCCAAAGAAGTTTACAATTCACTAAAGAATTCCCTACTTTTTGTGCGTGGAGTTTGCATGTTCTCCCTGTGCTTTCCTCTGGGTACTCCGGTTTCCTCCCAAGACATGCAGGCATTCACAAATTGCTCGTGGTATATGTGTGTGTGTGTGTGTGTGTGTGTGTGCGACCTGCGATTGGATTGACGCTCTGTCTCTTGGGATCGGCTCCAGGCCCCTGTGATCGTGCACCCTGGATAAGCATTATACAGTCCACTACTTTTCGAAGTAAAATATTTTACTTTCTACTTCACTTTATTGTACAACACCTGTCATGTATAAGAGGAAAAAAACAACAATCAGGGTACACTGCATGCTTAATTTTGACTTATTTGCCTGGACCTGTTGGTTAGCTGTATCTACCTAGTGAACAGAATGCTGCTATTACAAGATCAGTGCAACAGCCTACAATACTGATCACTTGACTCAAGAAAGTCCTTATTCTCACTCGCCACTTCACCACCAATGACCTTATTTAAAAGATAGTGGAACAGTTGTGGAACAGAAGAAAGAGTAATTAATTTTCTCTGCCAGCCTCTGTAATTCTAAGCAAACAAGTAGAGGTCAGCCCATTCTTGTGCTAGTAGTCATTTTCTTTAATGGGTAATGTAATGTAGCATGCAGCAGCGAAACCTTTTGTTGTGTATGTGGTTTTAATTAATCTGTCATTACCATCATTACGAGTTGTGCATTTTCAGACGGTTAGCTAAGTAACTGGTAACTCTTGAGCTCAGCAGAACTTTAAGTACCTTAGTAAACTATAGTAAATTTTAAGGGTAAATTTTCTTATGGGAATGCTAAAATTCTAAGAAGCTACTGCTTCTATCCATATAAAATATCTGTTTTGTTATTTATTTAAACATTTTTATTATAATGCGTTATTTAAACAGGCATGAGTCTTGACTGTTAGCATAACATTGGCACAACTTGTGCAAGCTAGTCAGCTGCAGTCATGTGATAAAGACATTTTTATCTGTCATAAATGATATTTGTCTAGCCAGAAAAATGCTTAAAGATTTCTTTAAAAAAAAAAGAAAGAAAGAAAGAAAGAAAGAAAAAAAAGCCTCAGAAAGACCAGGAAAATGTAGTTATTTTTTTTTTAAGTATGTGAGTCAGTCAGCTAACATTAGCAAAGCCTAAACAGCCTGCTAGTTTTTTATGCTCTCACAACCTGTGCAGATATCAGTTATGAACCAATTTCTGTGTAAAAAGAAACAGCACATATAAATATGTAGATATAGTCAAGAAAGTACAGAGGTCCCTCTACATCCGAATACAATTTCCCACCTCACGAATTTTCGCCTTAAGAACAGAATTTGCCTTGGCAAAAGCGAGTTTACATGTTTTTTTTGTGGGTTTAGTGAAGACAAAGGGTCCAAAGGAATGTTAGCAAGGACGGTCGCAAAAAGAAAACGGAGCAACTTTACTTTTCATTTTTGAAGCAGCCAGTGCCAAGAGGAATCATAAATTAGTGTTAAATGAGGGTTAATGTCCATTTATTTTATATTTTACTTCATTTACATATCTTTTCCTATCGTTTTTTTATGCAAAAATATGATTTAATGAAATATCTATAATATTTTTGGGATGGCTGGAACAGATTATCAGCAGTAACATTATTTCTTATGGAAAAATGCCGTTCGCATAAGAACGGATTAAATTCAAATGCCGAGCTACCACCATCCTATAATACTATTTTTTGTTTGAGCTAAAGAGGATGAAGTGACTAGCTGGCAGACCTGGCCTCGGGTTTCTAGCAGTGCAACAGGTGGTTGTAGAATGAACAGAGTATTTTATAAAACAATGATCCAGGTATGCCAGGAAATATGTTTTAAAAGCTGTATCTCTATTCTCAGTCGGACAACCTGTAACAAAAATTGACTATAAATGCTTCCTGTTGAAGAAATATTTTAGAACTCTACAGGGGGTTTGATCTGACTGCATCTCCCATGCTGCTCGCTAAATGACAAAAAAACAGAACACCAGTCCACTCCAATATTATTCAGCTTTGTGTTCAATAAACTTCAGGTTTTATTTTGTCTGCACTGTTATATATGAATTCATTACTGGGTCTATAAATAAAATTTCTCTGGCAGTGTTTGATGAATATATTAGTTCTTAATTGCCAATGACATTTGAACACATGATACAGAGTGAAAAACTTGTTATTTATGCATCAGGCAGCGGAGACGGCTGCAGGTGCAGGTTAAAATGCTTCATTTAAGAACTGCTAGAGAAATCCAAATCACAAAGCAAGGCCATACACATATTGTTTTTACATATGTTTTTATATTTACGGGATTAGACAGACCCCCTTACCTATGTACCTCTATCTCATTTACACGATTGAGCAGTTGAGGTTTAAGTGTCTTGCTCAAGAGCCCAGCAGTGGCAGCTTGGCAGTACTGGGATTTGAACTCATGACCTTCTGATCAATAACCAGGTGAACATGAACATGAAAATGAGCATGATGATGTGTGTGGAATCGACCTGCCATGTTTGTAGGCCACGGTGCTTCTTGTCAGTTGTAGTGACACAACGATTCCAGTGTTGACGTGAAATTCTGCTAGTTGTGCTAATACTATTTTTTATTAGGCATGGGAATCACCAGGGAGCAGTTAATAAGATTTAATCACAATGTCTAGGAGAGGATTTGATTTATATTGCCATTTTTTAAATATCATGATTTTACAAATTCTAAACAAATTTAGCAGTTATAGGATCATAGAGGAACAGTAAAGAATCTAAATACATATCATATTGTGTATGGTTTTGTGAGTAATTTTTTTAAAGAATTGATTCTGTAGTCAGTGTGCCTATACACAAATTACAACACAAACAAATCACGATACATAACTGATTCGATCTCCCCCCCATTTCAAGTGTTTATATTTCAATGCTTTTAATGTAGATATTGTGACTGTTGAACATTTTCATTAGTAATACTTTCCATTATATTTGTTCAAAACATTTTAAATCATAGCTTGTTATTTATTCACCTTTAAGCAGATGATTTGGTAACTAGGACAAATTAATCAATAGCTGTGGTACCACTAATAGGAAGATATTTATTGAGAGAGAAATGTATGCTGAGTGTTTTAAAGGTTAATCAATGCCATGTTTAATCAAAGTATATATATAAAAAAGGCAGCACTGTGGGAGGAAACCAGAGGAAACACACCAAGCCAAAGGGAGAACATGCAAACTCCATGCACACAGACCCTGAAGTAGAAAAGTTCAAGATATGGAAGACTATGTAATGTGTTTGTATCTATTGTTTTGTCTTGTACAGCATCTCATGGTTACTATTAGGGTTTAGGGGATAGGTTTAAGGGGAAGGGTTGGACTTTATCCTTTTCAGTAAGGGCTAGGTTATTATTTTTGGCTTTTGAGGAACCAAGTGCAGCGATGCTTTCAGACAAATAAACAATAGTATGTTGAAGTGAGGTATCCAGAACTGTAGTTTCGTGTAGCTGCATATCAGTGAGAGGAGATTACACAGTGTGAAGTAGATCTCCATTTGATGCACATGGTGGGTTTCCTCCAAGTTTTTCTCCCACAGTCTAAAGACATGCACAGTACTTAAAACAGCCATTCCAAATCTCCTGTAGTGTGTTATTAGGTGTGTGAATGCGTGTGTGCTTGTGCCCTGTGATGGGTTGACACCCCATCCAGGGTGGAGCTCCCTTGAGAGTTCTTTCCTTCTTTCAACCTGAGGTCCCCTGGTTTAATTAAGCAATGAATGAATTAATGTTGGAGGTTGAAGAAATACAGCATGAATGTAACTTTACCAAAATATCCAAAAATATTACAAATCCAGCTTTTTACTTTTAAGTACATATAATAGCATTGTATAAGATATAAGATAAAATATCAATGTAAGAATAACATCATTTTTAATATACCATTAATTAAACCTCATGGTATCATGCAGATTCCTCAACAACTAATAAAGTCACTGTCAAGCTATATTATAGCTTATGATTTTAGAGTTGAATTGCGATGGGTTAGAACAGGAACACCATCGGGACTTTGGGAGCAGGACTGGGAAACCCTGCGCTATTACATTTAATCTCAGCCCTGTAACGCATTATGCAAATTTGTTGCAGCTGAACTGCACTTTAGCTGCTCAGAGCCAAATAATCAGCATCCTGTCCATGGGAGGCGGCAGCCTTTTTCACTCACGCATGTTACACGACAAGATTACTGAATCTCAAAAGGCTCCCTGTAGAATATATATATATATAGCGCAGAGTAGGGTGTAAACCCCATCATTTTACACCCTATGTAGTGCATTTGTGAAGGAGCTACCGATTTAGTTTACTGTGGAAAGTTTTGCTGTTTTGAAAGACAGCATTGTTTTTAGGTTGCGTAATAAATAATGAAGAGATCGACACGTCCCCACCGTGTAGGAGTTTAAGCCCTACATGAGAGACAAGTATTTTAAAACACCTCAAAGCATATTAAAACAAGTAATCATGTCTGAGACGCCTGAGCTAAATGAGAATCCTTCTTCTCTCTTCTGCAAATTCTTTCTTTAGTCACACACATTCGGTCTGTCTGTAGCTTACAGAGACTTGCTTGTTAAAAAGACCCACACAAGCTCAGGCTAAAAAGCACGTTTAATGAGCAGAGCAACACGGCTGTCTCTGATAAGTGACGATGCATACTGAGGACTGCATTATGGGTAATCTGCAGGGCTGCCTGTAGCTGTGGATCTAACACTTGCCAAACATCCTGGCGTCTCCTGCAGTGTTATATTCTCACCCATATTCCCATGACCTTTCCTAAATTCTACATTTTTCATTGACGATCATCTCTTTACTGTCTTCTCGCTGTAGACTTCTAGCCATGATTTGATCAATAGATCTAAAATTACTTTACATTGAATGTCAAAGGTTGATTTCTACAGGTTGTCCAGACCGATCTAATTCTCTCTGGGTCCTTATTTTTTAATAATAAATGAATGTTTAACACATTTGGCATTTGCTATTTTCTGCACAATGCTGCTGCTGCTGCTGCAAAAAGAAAGTCTCAGCAGGTTAAGACGTCTTGAATAAGGCAAGTTCTCATTATGCAACTATTATATCACAAATATAATACAATTAAACCTATTTCTAGACTTCTTTCCTTCTTTCAAGCTTAAATATCCTTCTGGAAATAAATGCTTGAAATAAGCAAAACTATCAGCTAATGCAATAAGAACATTTCAAGCTTTAATGAGCAAAAATATCTAGAAAAAATCTTATTATTGCTTAAAAACATTTTATTATTATTATTATTATTATTATTATTATTATTATTTTGCAAATATTCTTTTGCAGTACAAATTGAAGGTCACATTTGTATTTGCTCTAAAGGTTGCCAGATATGGTCTATTTTTCATTGGTGTTCGATATATTTGCTCTGAAAATCACCTGTGAAACTAATTTTAGTCCATAGATGGTAAAAAAAGTGAAAAACATGTGTGCTATTTCATCATAAAATATAAAAGCCAATCATGATCCATTATTCAAATGCAGGCATAGAACGGCAGGGTTGTCAGACAGAGGTGGGCGTGGCATTTATATAGGAATTTTGTGCATAATTTTGTGTTATAAAGGAACTTATGGGTGAATTAAATGAAATTTCAGTCAATTCAGTGTGCACTTCATTCAACCAGCTTCCATGAAACCACTGTGGTCACTTGCTACATTTTATGCTGCCAGTCATGCTTTCGATTTATTTCATTTTTGTCCTCATTAGATGGCTACAAATGCCATGAAAATACAGTGTGGTGCAGAGAATAGAAAATCATTTTAAGGTAGAATGAAGTAGAGAAGAGGAAAGAGAAAGAGAAATTGCTGCTTTCTGAATGGCTTTTCAATCACTGCCATTTTTTCATCTTACAGCTCAAAGCGTGTTCATGTACAAGCAGGTGTGCTAAAGATAAGGATTTCAGAAAGTGATTCCAGTGGAAAAACAAGCCATTTAGTGTTGCAGCACAGTATTATTTATAATCCTAATTTAAAAATTCAGGGATTTGACAAAAGGCGGCATGATGGCATAGTGTTTAGCACTGTGGCGTCGCACCTCCAGGGTTGATGGTTCGATTCCCATCTCGCGGTCTGTGTGTAAATTTTCATTTTCTCCCTGTGCTTGGTGGAAAGATACTCAGGTTTCCTCCCACATTCCAAAAACATGCAGATTAGGTTAATTGGCGTTCCCAAAAATTGCCCGTAGGGTGTATGTATGTGTGCATGGATTGGCACCCCATCCAGGGAGTACCCCGCCTCGTGCCCAACATCTCCTGGGATAGGCTCCAGGACCCCACACAGGATAAGTGGTATAGGTTATTGCATGAATAAATGAATGAAGCGTTTGACACATTAGGCATCAAGAATTACTTAATAAGATGAATTTAATGGCTAATGAATATTTATTTATATATTAATTCATGGATAAATAAACCCTGACAAGTTAGACTGTGATTCACTTAACACCTTCTACAAACAGTCATACAGTATTTATTTGTCCGACTAAGTACTGCCTTTTGTAATTTTTTTTTTTTTACCTACAATGTTTTCTTTTTGAACGCTAGCTAAAATAACTTTGTAGTGTAACTACAAACCAGCCATAACATGAGGTGACGGAATGAGTGTTTATTGTGGCTACCTCGATTTATTGTGTCTTGTGAACATTCCAAATTGTAAAACACATCAATACATACTTTGGCAGCTTGGACAAAAGTCCCAGATTTTCCCTCACTGGTCGTTACAGCTCTGGAGGACCTTTTATGTGTTTATTGTAAACATGAATGAGACAGTTAATTAAAATGCAAGGACATAATGAAATTCGGACAAACCACTCTGGCTAATTAGCATGTCTTTGGTAGTGAGTGTGGTACACACACAGAGACAGAGAGAGAGAGAGAGAGAGAGAGAGAGAGAGAGAGAGAGATTTAATTAGGGAAAAGAAAAATTATAAAGAAAAAAGAAGGAGAAAGGAAGTTGAGATTAGTCCAGCATAATGGAGTGAAAAAGTGAGAAAGACCAAAAGAAAGAAAGGAAAAGGAACTGATAAAGAAAAGACAGAGAAAAAAGTACTGTGCAAGAAAGGACAGCAAAGAAAGTAAAAGCACACAAATTGTAAAAGAAGCAAAAAGAATAAGAGAAAGAAAGAAGCACAAATGAGCTAAAAAGAGAAAGAAAGAAGGATAAATGAAGAAAGAAAACAATGTGAAAAGGAAGAAAGAAAAAAAAGAATTGACCAGAATCAAAATAATTAAATAAATTAAAAAATAAACAAAAACAAACAAAACAAACAAAAATAAATAAATGATTAAAGTGATCAAAAATGAAGTCAAAGGAAAAGAAAGAAAGAAAGGAAGAAAGTAAGAAAGAAAGAATTGTGGAAGAAAAGGTACAGAGAAAGAAAGAAAGCAAAATATGATTTGAGCAAAAGGAAAAAAGAGGTAAGCCTAGTGTGAGAGAGAAAGGAAGAAGGAAAGAAGAAGAGGAAGAAAGGAACACAATTAAGCAAAAGGAAAGAAAGAGACACATATGAAAGCCAAAAAATTAAGACAAACTAAGAAAGAATAAAGAACGGAAGGAAGAAAGAAAATATATTTACTAAGAAACAGACTGAATTTAAAATAAATAAATCAATGAATAAAAAATTTAAATAATCAAAAAGAAAGGAAGTATACGAGAAGACAAAATAAATAAAGAGAGAAAGAAAGAAAGAAAGAAAGAAAGAAAGAAAGGAAGAAGGAAAGAACTGAACAAGAAAAAATATTTAAAAAGAATGGAAAAAAAGAAAAGAAAGAGCAAAAAGGAAGCAAAAAAGGGAGAGAAAAAAAGAAAATACAGAAAAAGGAAAATAAAGCAAGACAGAAATAAAAGAGAAAGGAAAGAGGACTAATGGAGGGCAAAATACAGAATGAAAATAATGCGTTAAAGAGGTTTACGTCTTTCTTTCATGTTTCAGTTTTTGGCTTGGAGTGGCCGGAGGTTAGTGTGTATCGTGGCCGGAGGTTAGTGTGTATCGTGGCCGGAGGTTAGTGTGTATCGTGGCTGGAGGTTAGTGTGTATCGTGGCCTGCCGAGTGACGTCTCTTCCACTGCGGAACTCACAGCCTGATTTCTTAATTAAAGGCTGTAATTAGAAAGGGGCTGAGCTGAGCGGAGAGCTGAGGGGAAAACGTATCTGCGCTCGATTGATTGGGAAGATGAGAGAAGTTTCACACCAGTTAGCCTTTTCATCTCAGGCTGCCTCACAGAAGTCGGATTTCCAGCTTCGCTGTGTGACAAACCAGCGAGACGTTTCAGCTCTGTGACGTCTCGAAGCGCCGATAAAAGTGTTTTATTTTTCATATGTGGAAAAAAAAAGACCAGTGGCTAATTCAGTTTGGAGAAACACAACTCAAAGAGCTAAAGGGAAGATAAAAGGTGAAAAACAGGAAGAAGGAGTGACGACTACACCAGACTACTTATATGACCTGCAAAAGTCTCTAATAACTTCTCTGATTTGGGGCTTTTGTGTGTGTCAGGTTCCCTGATTTTTACATAGAGAACTTGTGTGTGTGTGTGTGTGTTGCAGATACAGTATATACAGTATATGTGTGTGTATATGATGGAGTGAAAACTTGCTGACACTTTGAGACCATTAGCGCTGCTTTCCGCGCTCGCATGCTGCCAGTCTCCGTCTGCTGCCACTCCAGCTGGTGATGTGAATAAATATACCCCCTGATACACACTGACTCTGGACTATTCACAGGTTTGATTAGATTTCCATCTAAACTGAGACTTGAACCTTTAAAATCATAAGTTAAAAAGGGACGCATTTGATTTTTAAAGCTACATGCTGGTTGAAATATATATTTTTTAAATGTTAGTGGCATTGCAATGATTTTTAACAATGTGAGATGACTAGCTGTTGAAAAAAATAGCAATTTTGATGGTTTAAGTTTAAACACAATCTGTGTAGAATGAATTTCTTTTGTTTGCTAATGCCAGAGACTCTCTCATTTGTCTTGGAAAAGCCATACAGTTTTATCCCTCAATTCTTTTTAAAATTTTTTATTATGAGTTGATCGCAAAACTCATTTTTACTCATTTAAAACTTAATTTATTCTATTCACAGATTATTTTCCAGCTTGAAATTATATACCTAAGTACTGTATCTAGCTTTGAGCATGGTCTTATTTGTTTGTTATTGTTTGCTAGAAGTTTGGTCTACAATAACACATCATACCCATGCCAAAACTATTTTTTCTAATCAGAAAAATTAACAGAATAAACTAGTTTATGAACGTTTATGGGGTTTTATTTACTAACTACAGATACACATGGGCCATTTTCTTGGCTTTACCTTATATGGTGATTTGGGGGAGGTTCTTTATGCAAATGAGCATGAATTAGCACGAGCATGTTAAATTACAATAAATATCAAACTGGGACTTGTGGTGTATTGTCTGGAGAATGATGATGTAAAATCAATTGACATTTCCACAAGATTTCAATTACTGAACTCTTAGTCACAGTAAAATATCTGAACGGTACAAACGTCTTAAAGACCACCGTACGTCCATGAATGATGATCCCGGCCGAGGTGACTTGGAGCCCGTTGCAGTAATTCCTGTAAACATTCAGCAAGTGGATCCTGTTTGTTGAAAATTGGTGGATAACTTGTTGCCAACTTGCAGAAGAGACACATCTGTCTGTGGGAACTCTACACACAATCATACACCAACACCTCTTGCACATAACAGGAACTCGGCTGGGAGTTATTGACACATCACCTTACAGTCCAGACCCTGCTACACAGGATTTCCTCATGTGTGCAACATTCAAGGAGTTCCTTGGAGGCCAGCATTTTAGACATGAAACAGGCAGTGGATCTGTCTATGGCTCTGACGTATTGAGAAAACTTTCTACCTTGATCGTATCCAAGCACTAGTGAAACACTGGGATCAGTGCATTAGCATGGCAGGTGATTATATAGTGAAATAATGGTTGTTTTTACTCTCAGTCCCGGTTTCACTTGAACGGTCCTTGTAGAATCTTATCACTAGCCATTGCATACAGCTGCTCTTACGCACAACTCTAGAACTTGTCGGCACACTTTTTTCCCCCCCTGGTTACCGTGTAAGGTAATAATTTGCATAATGGATATGATTGTTGCAAAGAGGCCAAGTCTCAGTTGTGACATCATAATAATAAGTTCTAAAAAAGTTCTTATTTTAAATGGCATAATGTTACACTGTGTTACATTAAAAAAAGTAATAAAACATACCAGGACAAGATGTTGAAGGAAAGTCAGAAACGATAAGATGGTGTGATGCCGAGTGACATAAGGTGAAGTTGCGAGTGCCACGTGGAAGTGTTTTATACCTCTTTATATGATATTTTTATAGCAAAGTGCAATTATTGGATTATTTTATCAATTACCAAAGGATATGTTGTATGTTTTGTCTATTTATAGTTACAATCAGTGTTTTGGAACATGGTTTGGTAGTGTGTTAATGTGTGCACACTTATGTACCCTGCAATGCACTCGCAGCCCATCCAAGGTGTACCCGGCCTAGTGCCCCAAGTCCCCTGGCATATGCTCATGGGCTCCTGCAACCCTGTACATGATGGTATAGATGGTCCAATGGTATAGAGAATGAATGAGGGAGAGTGAGTGAGTTGTTAGTAGCGTTAGATTAGTTTTTACTTTAGAAACCATAACGCATTAGAACATAGAAAATGAATCATCAATTCGGATCTGAGATTTCAGCAGGCATCCAATTGTCTAATGAACCAGACAAGCTGGTATTGTAACTTTCGATCCAAACATAAATGTTTGCTCACTTTTTAACACACTTAATAATGTTCACACTTATTGATTGATCGATATAAAGCAGATAGGAAAGATATTGTTCAATGTCATGAAAGATGCGACAGAAACAAGTGACAGGGATATGATGAGACGTGCTGAAGAGAAAAGAGGAGGAGAGGAAAGGAGGAAGGTAGAGTTGAAGCAGGAATCATTTGAAATTGTTTGTTCGAAAAGGGATGCATTGAGCGATAGATAGATGAGAGAGAGAGAGAGAGAGAGAGAGAGAGAGAGGAGAGGCAGTGGCAGTGCCGAACCTGACACTAATGAGCCGCCTTTCTGATGGGACCTGACAGCGCAGAAGAAAGCCGAATCCCTCGACACTGACGCTACACAACACTCCCGCCTAATTGGAACTGTGTGTGTGTGTGTGTGTGTGTGTGTGTGTGTGTGAACGTGTGTGTGTGTGTGTGTGTGTGTGTGTGTGTGAGGGTGTGTGTGT